>CM040458.1:27167366-27239642 GCA_022758105.1 Pangasianodon gigas | reverse complement strand
TTTTTTTTTTTTTTTTTTTTTTAAATAACAATTTAGGAAAAACGTTCAAGTACTTAATTTCTCTCAGTCATTTTGAAATGTATTAATATTACCAAAAATGTTGAAATAATGATGGCGGTTGTAAATCTGTGACCAATAAGTAAATTTAGTCGCTGTAGCATTTCCTCCACCTCTTATTTACGCACCTACCTGCACATACACACACACACCAAATCCCCAAACACACAGTCTCTATTTCTAAAAATATTGTTCATGTGGCTTGTCATGGGATAAAAGAGAACCGTAGTGTGCATTTTAAGTAAGGACATGCTCTTATCGGAAAATAATCAACGGCGAGGTGGAGTGATGTGGGTCTAAGCAGATGCCAAGCAGAAGTGGATTATTTTCCAATAAACACACCATCCAAAATGTCCTCTTATACCGCAGCAATTTGCCAATGACTGTAATTCATTAATGAAGGACACTATGTGCTTTTTAACCACTTATAGTTACGTTTTATGATGTGGAACATTCACAAGACAATATAGTGCCTGTTATCACTCACGTTACAGCAGCTATCAACAGTCGTTCCCTCTCTAGCCTCACTTTTGTCTCTCGTTTGAAGTTAATAAGACAAGACAAGTTAATAAGACGTCCTGAAGACTTTCCCATGTTACAAAGCGCTGACACTGGAGACTCCTTCCATAAATGTTAAAAAACGTCTACTTAAAGAAAGTTTCACCGTTTCAACAATGAACCATTATTCTTTGTTAATAACAACAGATTTTTAAAAAATCCATTTATTATTAGCCTTAGATCATATGGAGCAGTTGCCATAAAGGTCCCTGTGTATGAGCTGTTACTATAGAAACTATAAAATATTAAAACGAGAGCATTAATATAAACCTGTGATTTGCCTGCCAACTGGAACTACTGTCAGAGCTGCTCTTATAGAAAATGCATCAACACCCTCTGACCAATCAGATTCAAGAATTCACGAGTGCTGTGGTATAAAATAAATGTAACCATTTCATTGCACTGCTATAAATCTAAAGCTATAACCTGAGTATAAGTAAAACAGGAGGATTAATATATACATACGCTGGCATCGGTCCTGACATTCTTTAAGGGTCCTGAAGTTGTTCGCGTTTCCGAAGCAGCCACCGTAGTAGAAGCGTCTGCACTTGTTCATCTTGCTGTCGAAGAAGTAGCGAGGTACGAGGCCTCGGCAAGGGCCCGGCTCATCCTCCAGGTGGCACGGGCTCTTTTTGGCTACGGAAAAACAAATAAGTTGCTTAAAAAAAGGATATGAAATGGTGATCTGGTCACTGTTTGTCCTGCTTTAAGAAAAGGTTTGGCCAAAAATGACAGTGCCTTGCATAAGTTTTCACTCCCATTGACCTTTTTCATATTTTGCCGTTTACAAACTGGAATTGAAATGGACTTAACTGGGATTATATGGAATGACATTACACAAAATATTCCATAATATTAAAGTGTGGGAAAAATCAATATAGTTTGCAAAAATATTTACAAAACATAAAACTGTGATTGCGTAAGTATTCACCCTTGTTGCTACTAAACCCCTGAATTAGTCGCATCCAGTTCACATCAGAAGTCACATAACTGGTAGAATGGAGTTGGCCTGTGTGCAATAAAAAGTGCCACATAATCTCAACAAAAATATACCTGTTCCTGGAAGACCCCCAAAATTTGTTAAAAGTAATACCTAAACAAACAGCATCATGAAGACCAAGGAGATATCAAAAGAATTCTGGGACAAAGTTCTGCAAAAATATCACCATTAAAGCCATTATTTGAAAAAAATGAAAAGAATATTGCACAACTATGACTCTGTCTAGAGGAGATGGTCCACCAAAGGTCAGTGATTGGGTAAAGACAGCTTTAATCAGAGAAACAAACAAGAGACCAATGGTAACTCTGATAAGGGTAACACAATACTACCACCACCATGCTTCACTGTGGGAATAGTGTTCTTAGGGAGATGAGCAGACATTTTTGCCAAATGTAGCACTTTGTGCCAAAGGCAAAAAGTTTAATTATGGTCTCATCACTCCAGAGAACCTTTATCCACATGCTTGCTGCATCTCCAATATGCCATGGATTTCATATGGCCCAGGTTTGTGAAGCGTACAGGTTATAGTTGTCCTTTCCCACGATGGCCAGTTAAACCTCACGGAAACCTAGAAATCAGAGTGATTCACCCATGTGAGTGAAAAGTTACCCTCAAAAAAATATTCCCACTTCCTGGCTGTTCGTTGCTGAAGACACTCGGCTGAGCTATTTTCCCATGGCAGGGCGTCACTTTTGTGTCAGGCTGATTGATGTGGTTTAGTTCCAGCTTTAAGGAAGCAGCCACTTCATAATATCCCGACAATCCCTCCCTTTGTTATGCAAAATTTATTTATAGAAGTTGCTAATTAAAATATTTTGCTCGAGTGGATATCCATCAGGATGGCAGGCAGGCCCAACCTTCTCAGAGGCATAACATATTAAAGTGCTGTGTCCTTTTGCCCACCTTTTCTCTCAGCTACATGCTGTGCACTGAAATGAGACACAACCTGCCCTAAGCAAATCACCAATGACATTTGGATTTATACTTTGCAACCTGACCTAAGGCACAATTTATTAAGCAGTAGTCTATTACTCACTGCAGCACATACTCATACTAACCAGAACAAACCAGATATATTTATCAATCGTGTTGTACCTGGATAACGATACACATTCAAAATGTCATTTATAATGTTGCTTAGGCCTAGCTTTGTCATCACTAAGCTGAAGCATATTTCATGTTGTCCTCAAACTGGACGTGAAAATGAGATTTTCCTCAAGGAATGTGTTACATTGCTATTTTATACACACCCACTTTCCCTTGCCAAATCTCTTCTCTGAACCCTTTTCACAGTATTACATGCCACTCTGCCATTTTGTATCTCAAGTAAAATTTGTTACATGACTACATAGAAGTCAGAAGAGACTCATAGCGGCAGACTCCAAGATAAGAAGACACTGCTAGCATAAAATGATGAATGAAGCTGTTTATAAATGCGAACCGGAGCAATACAATGCTTAGCATTTTCAAATAATCAAATATCAATATAATATCACCTATAATACATGTTCACTCTCTCTTTTCCATTTTTGCATGCCTGCCTGTGTGTGTGTGTGTGTGTGTGTGTGTGTGTGTGTGCATGCACATATTTGTGTGTCTGCAAATATTACTTCCTACCATTTTATATTTTAGGGCCTGTGTGTGTGTGTATATATATGTGTATATGTATATATATATATACACATATATATACATATATCTATCTCTTGGGACTCAGTGGTTAACACTGTTGCCTCGCAGCTCTGGGGTTGGGGACTCAAAACTCCGGTTTCCTCCCCCAACATGTGTTGTAGGCTGATTGGCATTTCCAAATTGTCCATAGTGTGTGTATGGGTGTGTGAGTGTGTGTGCAAGTGTGCTCTGTGATGGACTGGCACCCCGTCCAGGGTGTCCCCTGCCTTGTGCCCCGAGTCCCCTGGGATAGGCTCCAGGCTCCCTGTGACCCTGTGTAGGATAAGTGGTACAGAGAATGGATGGATGGATATATATATATATATATATATGTGTGTGTTTGGTACCAGAGGGGGTCAAAATACTAAGTAATACATGCTAAGTGCTATTATTTAGCCTAAACTTTGAATAGAGATCTAATATGCTGCTCTTTGTTTTTGTTGTAAACACGTAGCACGTAGTTACTTCTCTTACTGGATGTGTTTGCTTGTAGAACCTCAGGCCTGTAAGTCTCACAGAGTAATCCACTTGTCCCTAATTAGCGTATACAGTGTCCATGTCCATTTATCTTCGATGATATTTAACTGGAACGTCACACAAATTGCTTAAATAGGACAGCAAGGTCACCAACTCAAGCAGATTAAATGATTCATTCTGTCAGTATTTGTTCTGCTTAAACTCACTGGACAGATTCAGTGAAGCGATTCCTAACCAGACTCTCACATCCATGAATAATGCAGAGAGCATCAGGGCATCATGGGAATTGTGCAGGAAAACAAGGTTATGTTTCCACACCATACCTGTTGATGGAGCTTTTAGTTCCATAGTGTGTTTCTGTCCATGTCACTTTTACACTCACCCAAACACATTCAATATTACATTGCAAGAAAATGGCTCCTAAGAGCAAAGCTGATGAAGTGCGTCACTCCCTTTGGATGCACCTCACACTCGGGTTATTTTAGTTGCGCTACTCACTTTGGCCACTTGATGGAGCCATTCGTCTTCCAAACACACATTCCTCTTTACTTAAGTGTGGACTGAGGCATTAAAAGCTTAGAGGGTTCATCTAAAAGCAAATTAATCTCTCCCAGTGCACAGAGGAAATTATAATTCTTAATCAGGATCTGGAACCGGGTCACTCATCAGGGTGAACATTTCATGCTTGATCACTACGTTCGGTCATTTAATGACCTAGTGAATGTGTCATTTAATAGAATAGAAAAAAAATGTATTGTAAAACTTTGCAACTGAAGATTTGTGTACACGGTGATGTCATTTGGCTCAGCTTACCCACTGACTCTTTTCATTTTAATATGTCTTTTGACTAACTGACTTGATTTTTTTTTTTTTTTTTTTAAACCTGATCATTTTTTGTGAATTTTTTTGTTGCTTTGCCTGACTATGGCTGAAAATGTTTCATGAAATATTAATCTCCCTTCTAATTAACAAAATATCAACACAAATCTATTTAACACAAATCTCTTTAAATAATTATAAAATCAGTGAGGCACTACACACACAGACTACACACATCTCATACACACACAGACTACACACATCTCATAGACAGACTACACACACTACATCTTCTCATACATACACAGACTACACACATCTTCTCATAGACACACACAGACTACACACATCTCATACACACACAGACTACACAAACTACATCTTAAACACACACAGACTACACACACTACTTCTCATACACACACAGACCACACACACACTACATCTTCTCACACACACGCAGCTGAGAGTCAGTACTGAGTGCTCCAGCAGTTCCATTAAGTTATGGATCTATCTCTAACACACACTCGTTTCTGGTCAGTCCTTGTAGACTAGTGTCAGCTCCAGAATTATTGGCTCCCTTGGTAAAAAAGAAAATTAAAAAAATGCTAAAAAAATTTATTTGTGGTTAATTAGTTCAGATCACACTGAAAATAAAAATCTAACCTGTAATTGAAGTAAAATTAAAAATATTTTTAATAAAATGACTTCAGAATCTAACAGCTCTAAAAACTTGCTCAGTTTGTCCCTATAACCATTAAAAGATCAGCCAGTCTTGCTTATTCATTCATCTTCAGTATCCGCTTTATCCTAGATTCTGGATCTGGAGCCTATCCCGGGAATACACCCTGAACGGGACGTCAGTCCATCGCAGGGCACCATGTCCACACACTCTGTGACACTTAGGGGCAATTTAGCATAGCCAATCCAGCAACGTTTTGGGAGGTTGGAAGAAAACCAGATAACCCAGAAAAAACCCACAGGGACACGGGGGAAAATCCACACAGACAGAAACCTGAGTTCAGGATTGAACCTGGGACCCTGTTCCACAAAAAAAAGGCATTAAAGTGTCTACACTTTATCCTCACCAAGAAACCCAGATTCTAAAAGTTCTAAGTGGAAGCTCATTTGAGTTTTATACCCATTAAACATTGAAAGTACCCTTGAGCAACTTTTCCAGGCTGGATTCTGCTTAACTTCACGTCACATTGGATAAAAGTGCCTGCCAGATGAATAGAAAAACTAAAATTGCTCTGAAATGCAAATGTATCGTCCATGTTGAAGCTCTAAGGCTGAATTCTTCTCTCTTACCAAACGAGCCCTAAAAGAAATGAATCCGCTTAGACGGTTTGTTCTTTTCTGAGCTGCATTTTCAATTTAGGAAGTGACGTATTGCGAGCCACAAATCCGGTCTGTGCGTAACTTTCCATTTGTCTCAATGAACTGGCTGAAGTTTTAATCTGAGACGGGACTATGAGAGATGACTCGACACTCTCTGTTTCACAGCGATTAGCGCAGTGACGTCTCAGGGTTTCCAGAGGAGCTGGAAGGAGACGCAACATGATTCATTAAACCGCAGAGCTGGAACCAAGCTGATGTGGCACTTTGTCCTTTTTTTTTCTGTAACCATGGAAAAGAGGAGAACATTTTTAAAGCAGGATTGCTTACATTTAAATAGGTGACAATAAGAGCGAACTGTATTTCTAGTCTGTTTTGAAAAAAAAAATACTGAACGTACTGAAAGAGTGATGAACTTAACAAGCACATTTTAATAAATATTCTAGCAAATCCTTGCACTTTTTTACTGTCGTCATATACTGTATATATGACTTTTAAAGGTACCTTTTGTGATGTTTAGCAATGATGAAACATTGTGAATGTGATTTACAATGCTGCCGTGCTACGGATCGAACTAGTTTTATTGGTTCAGGCTTCTGTTAACATTTTTTCAGGCCTGGGAAACAGTTCTGCCCCCTTTTTATTCACTAAAAGATAACCGACAAGTAATAGTTTGAACAGAGGTTTGGGTGTAAGTTGAGGAAAGACGTGTCAATGCTTTCGCTTGCAGTTTCCTCACAAGCAGCAGAGGGCTATGAAAATTACATGCTGCTTCTTTAATGTAGAGAATGAAAAGTTGTAAGCCTTGAGAGTGAAAAGTTGTAACACCACCATCCCTATATGAAGCATTATGAGGTCTGTCCAGTCGTTTCCATGGATACTTTGAAAAGTACTAGGGAGAAGAACGACGGTGAAACAAAAAGCATCTGAAGTGCTTCAATTTACCTAGTGTTAAAATCCACACCAGCTTTTTAAACTCTCTAGCAAACACAGGATAATGGATGCTTTAGAAACTGTGTTGCTGTGGTTTACATCACCTACATTGTGTCTTTCCTGGCAGTCCATGTAAAGCAAAAAAGTGCAATGCTACAGACTGATTAAATTGATGATTACAATGACAGATACAGCCTCAATTTATATTCACATATGCCTCAATCAGGACAGTAGATTTCTGTAAATAAACTGAAAGTGGTCATAAAGCTGTGTGTGTTGTAAACATGAAATACAAGAAAACAAAAATGATCGGAACTCGGGGTTGGGAATGCACGAATATTCATTCTTAATAGTCAATTAGTACTTAAAAAATAGTTGACTAGCTGTCTTTTCTGTTCCCAAAGCAAAAACTTATTCATTATTGCACTATAATTAGTCAACAGCCATACACAGTCTACAAATTACATTTCAGCTTCAGTGCTTCTTTATGTCATACTGTTAACAAAGAAAATAAATAAATCAGTGCAAGAAAATTGTCAAATAATAAATCTGTGTATCATATTACACTATTTAAGGAAGTAAAAATTCTTAAAATGCACCAATGTGGACACACTGGCGTTTCAGCTGAAATCGCTTATTCTGAAACTGAGAGTGCGCAGCATGGAAGCTCATGCCCATCAACAGAACCCTCCTTATAGGGTTAGCTAGCTCAGTGAGTTGCCTTCCTTGGATGAAGGATGCTGTCTAGAGCAATGTCTGGGAGATATTTCCATACTAACAATGACCTAAGAGTTGAACTGCGTATGATCTGACTCTAAACTAGCTGAGGGATTGGATAGTGATGTGCAACTCGCGGCTCTGAATGCGTTCTTTCACCCAGTGCTGAGCACAATGAAATTCACTCTGCCTGGATATTTATTTTATTTTATAAAACAACAAAATTACCTGCAGAGAATTCCTTCCGGAGTAGATGGGAGTGGAATTTCTTTAACAACTGCCTCGCTGTTTTTTCCACCGACTAATCGACGTCCCGACAACGACGATTACGTGAATCTATTAGTCGAGACATTTTATAACAGACCCCACCCTGAATAACTACCAGTGTGAATATGGATAAGCTGATATTTAGAAAAAGGAATTTTCCTTCAATTGTAAGATTTTTTAACCTTTCATATGTGACCATTTAAAAAGTGATGAGGTCAAATCAGGGCATGTCAAGAGAGTCACAACTCTCTGAAAGTACCAACTTTTATCATGCAGAATATCCATCAAGCTGTGATTCAGCATCGAAATGATTTACAGCTCTGAATAAATGGGATGTGCTGAAGTAGTTTATGCCATTAGAGACAAATGCTCTGCCAAGAAGAGCAGAAAAGCATGTTTTTTAGTCGGTCTTTTTTATCTGAATGCCAAGAGAAATCATAAATCGTGCTTCAGCTCATCATCTGGACTCAAACTGCACTCCGTTTCCACTCATTTTCTAAAAAAAGACAATTGCTGAGAAATTTTAAAAGAACAAATGTTCATAATATTCACTACTCATGCTAGCTAGCTGTCTAAAATAAACTATGTGCAATCATAAAACTGCTTCTGAAAGCTGGACACGTAGTCAGAAATATTTAAAAATGAATTTACAGTGTATATTGACTCAAAGCCACGCCTACCTGCCCCACTCAAAGACACACCCATCTTTCTGTCTGAAAAAATTCCCTTCTCCTCCACCGAAATGCTGAGAAAGTTGTAACTTTACGTGAATGTAGCCTAAAGAGTAGCTAGCTAAAACCCTGCTTGATAAGAGGCTAAGTAACAGTTAGCTAAATGACAAAAATATAATCGAGATATGGTGTAGAGAGCATAGCTAGCTTTACGTTTTATTACATTTTTGGTATCATGAGAAAGTTACTGCTTCATCTACCAATGTCCGACCAATAATCTTAGTCTTCTTAGAAATAATTCCTCGATTTATAGATGTTTCTTTAAAAGATTTGAGATGTTTATTAAAATGATCTTGTAGGAACTCTAACCAGGGGATCGTATTCAACGCTGAAGGACTCAAGTCTGAAAGTTACATCAATATTTACACAGGGAAACTTACTCGTACTCAGAGTTGGGTTACGCAGCTGCAGAGTCAATTCTCCGGACTACATATTCATTTATTTATTCATTCATTCATCTTCAGTAAGCGTGTTATCCTGGTCAGGGTCACACTTATTATACCCTTTCATTGTGCTTTGTACATGGTACTTGTACATATGACAATAAATGTTGTGATCTATCTACAGATTGATCCAGATGTGTTTCTGGCAGCTAAAGTTTGAATTTTGGGTAACAAGAACTTAAGAGTTCAGAAACTCAGCCCTTATCAATATCATTTCGAGTTCATTATCCTCTACTGAATGATAGCTTAGATTATAATGAGCTCTCAGTTGTGCAATCATACTGAAGATACTCGCTTGAATCATTAATCTTTACGATCTAATTACGTGGAAATGGGAGCGCCCCGCTGGTGAATTCATAAACTCATAAACACAGTGTCACCGTGTTTACCCAGTGACTCTAGGATGGCGTGTTGGTTTATTGCCCTTAAGATACTGTTGTCTCAGACAGTGTTTCAGGGATGGGTGACGATCCGCTGTATCAGATTGGAAGGTCAAACCACTCAGTACAGCTGGCAAAGTGGATTACGTAAACCAGTCATTTCTTTAGGAAGTGTGTGACTCAGAGCTGGAATTGTAGGGAGTACAAGAAATTTGGATTTTACTTTTTTTAGGCAAAAAATGAAGTGAAAATTAAAATTACTGACTTGCATTTGATTCCTACAGGCCTCGCGTTCAACATGGCTATTCACCAATTACAGAAAACAAGAAGAAAAATGTTATTTACTCTATTTGAGCAGTGTTTATCAACAAATGGCAGGAAGCTAGCCAGCTTAAATAAAGCTGTAGCTAAATAAAAGTTTAGCTACAAAATACACCTTGTATTTATAGGGGAATTTTCCTTTTGAGCATATTGCTGACTAGCTAATTTTGGAAGAACACTATCTATCTATCTATCTATCTATCTAACTAACTAAACGTGACACTATATAAAAAGAGTTTCTAACTTGTTCAGTCTGCGTGGTAGACTCATAAAAATATTTTTTTAAAAACTAAACGAAAATTAAAGTGTTGTAGATTTCATACATGACTACAATAATCTAAATGCTTATGGATATTATTCGGCAAAGTTAGCGCAGTCTGTCAGCCTATATCTATATTAATGACATGGTTTGAATTTTAATGTACATTAGTATTAATTTACATCGTACTGTAGTTTATCCATGGCTTTGTAGTTTGCAAGCATCTTAAAGAAAATATATCTACAATATATGTTTGTTTCCATATAGTAAATCAACACTTTATTTTCATTTTAACATGATTTTTATTTAATATCTTGCAATAGGTTTGCATGTATGAGTTTATCGTAAAGCCCTCTATATCAGCCAATCATCCGTAACAGTGATTGAATTGTTATAGCAGTAGATGTAATAAGGTGTTTATTGTTTGCTGTACTTTAATAATATCTGTTCATCTTCGGGGCATAACTGTAGTGTTTAAGTGGCCAAGTAGCAGAGAGGTGTTTAAACTTTTAACTTAAACTGTAATAGGTTAGGTGAATGCACAACTGCACAATAAATACTCCGGTTTTTGTTCGTGATTCGGTCTTATGCTGCATTCGACTTACCTCAGAGCTCGGAATGACGGCATTTCCGACCTGCTGTGCGTTCGAGCTACAGAGTTCTAGCAACACGCTAGCCAAGCTACTGTAACTGTGATGAGTGATGTCTATCTTCCTCCTCAAAACACTGAACTGTATAGTCAGCGTTATAGATTTAACAAGTGAATGTATCTGTATGTTGATTGATCTAAGGTATATACAGTGGATGTAGAAAGTTTACACACCCCTGTTAAAACTGTTAATGCATTCTGCAGCTATTTCTACCTCCACGGTAATATAAATTACACCGCTACTAACTTTACAATCTTACAAGTCTACTAAATTTCTGCAATATTTGGTTATTAGGATGATAATTGTGTTGTGTGTTGTGTTGTCTGTGATGTGTGTTGTAAACTGTGCTGAATGTATCGTGATGTGATCAAACACCAAGAAAAATTCCTAATACATAAAAAATAAAAATGATTAATAATAAATAATGATTCTGATTTTGATTAAGGGTGTGTGTTTATTGGGACATCTGAATTTAATTCTATATGTTTTCATGTATAAGGAGAAATGTTCTATAAGTGAGTTAACTTCAGCAAAACTTGTATGTAATGTTCTATTTTCAGTGGTTCTGATCGGGAGTTCCTACCACTTGTTGTACATGGGGCCTGAAGCAGAGGAATAAAACTGGTGTATCAATCACTCCATCCGTGGTGTGGTCGTGTTTCTATGGTGTCCAGAGGTTACCACTTGAAGTCTGCTACATGTGCACACTTGAGCTTTTCTTTTTTTCCCTAAAATGTTTCTATTTGTTTTTCACTTGAATTTTGTTTTGTTGCTATATCACATTAAACATGAAAAAAGATCTGACATAATTCAACTCGTTTTCATTTTTCAACTTGCAATTTTAACAGGGGTGTGTAGACTTTTTGTATCCGTTGTACATGTACATACAGTATAGCTTATTTAAAAGTAAAGAAGTTCTACTTTGTTTATTGTTGATGTTCTGAGCAGCCATGTTGTTTTGCTGAAATAAGGAGTTGAGGAGACCATCCCAAGTTCCTGAATAGGAATTCCGAGTTGAGAGGGTGTTTTCTTTGGTTTTATGTACTCGAATGTCAGAAATTATTTTAGTCGACTGCAGCATTAGTCACTTAGGAGTCTTCTGGAGTTTAGGTCCTAAGAGTTTAGAACCATACTCTCCTCCATCACACAGTCGTGACAATTCAGATATTTCCTGTCAACCTCTACGCTTCCCTGAAGAAGCGCAGACCTCTCTTTTGCCCTTGCTGAGCACCGACAATTTCATCTTAAGTGGAAAAAAAAGAAGTAAGACCCACTTACCTTTCACCAGACACATTTCTTCACATTCTTCTGCCGTCGCGAAATTGTTCTCGTTGCCCTGACAGCCTCCATACTCGAACAGCTCGCAGCGGAACGTCTCAACATTGAAGTAGAACCTGTCCTTTATCGCCTTGCAGGGCCCTTCATCCTTCTTTAGGGCACACCAATGATGGAAAATCTTGCGGGGAGGTTGCTCTCCATCTGCAGAGACCAACAAGAGGGCCAAAGTTATAACTGGGCCGTGACAGGATTCAGAAAAAAAAATGTGCAGTGGGTCTGTTTTCAGCTCTGAACCTGTGACTTTGCTTAAAAGTAGTAAAAGCAAGATGTCAGAATTTCAAAGTAACTTCACCATCAAAAGAATACAGACTCCTAGAATCGTGATATTCTTTCATCCTTATGGTGTTAAATGCAGTGCTGCCTGGTGCGCCTTTGCTTTTCACACTTCATGGGGTGACAGAAACAAAGAAGTGTGACTAATTCACTGACTTTAAAGTGCATTAAACTCTGCCAGCATGAATGCGTTTAAATCGTAACTCTGACCCAGACCAGAATCTCTTCTGATTCGCTAGCATTCGGTAGCAAAATGGTATTCTTCTTATGTTGTTTTAATTATGATCAATATAAACAATATTTATAGAAATGGACCCTGTACATTATAAGCCTATATATCTTATATAATAGATCGAAATAAGACAGCTTCATCATTTATCATTATCAAGTGTAATCATTATGTTATTTTCTTTAATATATATTTTAATTAAATATAAACAAGATTAGTAAGTTTGCCTTAATGAATATGCAATTCGGGGCATTTTTGTTACCTTAAAGTGTAAAGTTCAGGGTGGAAACAATACAGAAAGATGAACTTAGCACCAATGGTGTCATTTACTGCAGACTTAAAGTCTTTTCACAAAATGGTGTATGTGTACGCATATGCAAAGGGCAGGTATTAAATTTGCAGAAGCCTGTTTCTGCCAGTTGAAGACAAAATAAAACCATTTACTGAGTCTTAAAGTCTGAACCGAAATTATGCTTTAGTAAAATAATCAGAAAGTTTCTTGAATTTTTACATATGGTTTCATATTCATTCATTTCATACTCATATGTATTCTCTTTTATTTTATGCTCAGGTTGTATTTTGAGTCAGTTTGTTGACATATCTCACAACCTATTATTTTAATTTATGATTTCAGTTTAACCGGAACTTCAGTTTCTTCCAGAAATATCTTTAGGATCTTAACTCACTGTAGCTATCGTGAGCATTAATCTAATTTACACATTGTTCCTTCCCCCTCATTTGCATGTGACATCATTCACAAATTTTAATTTAGGAAATCACTTGCAACACGCTCACTAGCTGCACACACACACACCCACACACACACACAAATTAGTACTCTTCATGTAGGACCTTAAAGCATGGACATGGGGGATCTTGTGATTTAACATAATATGGCCAGTACTAATATCTAACATTGACCAATTAGCTATAATAACGCTGCATGTTCGTTTGCAAGCATTAAAATTGTAAAATGTAAACATACTAAAAAACCAGACTGATCAGACAAAAGTGTAGATGTCGCTGAAAAGTAAAAGTCATGAAGAATGAAAGGTAAATAAAGATGGGAATATATGGGGCATTAGCTAGTTTCATTCAGGTCGTTCTGACAAACACTAATTATTCCATAACTTCCATAGTCTTGCCCTTTATGCATGACAAAAAAAATGTCCGTCTAGAACTTCCTCTAGACTGAGTAAACCTATCCAGACCTCCTATGTTCGTTTTTACTTTTCTAATGTTTGGAAGGCGCAGTGGGAGTCGGGGGTGGAGATGGGGGTGTTTGGGAGGAGGAGGGGTGTCCAGGTGGGAGTATAAATACCAGATGGAGACAGAAATGTTTTTAAAATATTTTTCATATTCATTAGATTCACACACAGTGCTCCAAGTGAGCAAGCTTGTTCCTCTTTCGGTTAAAAAAAAAAAAAGGTTATTGCGTAAAATGCTTTAAAATGAGAAACAGAATAATTGGAGTTGAATGGGTTAATTAACACAACTGGTTGAAGACTGACTGGGATAAAAGAGCTTGGGGAGAAAACGAAATCCACTGTTATGGCTTTTGCAATATGGTACCTGCTGTTCACACAGTCTACTGAAACACACACACACACACAGAGAGAGAGAGAGAGAGAGAGAGAGAAAGCGCAGATGGTCTGGGGTTTAATTGACAGCTTCCTACTAGCAGGTCATCCACTTGACCTTCAGAAACCTGAACTCTGAATCACAAAATGGATTTTCCAGATGAACAGGAAACACATGAATGTGACTTGGCCACTAAGCATCTTCCAAATGCGCAAAACAGCACACCTGCCTTAATAAATATGTAATTTTCTACATGATGAAGTCAAAAAACAAGATGAAGTCAATGCAAATAGATTCATTTGGCAGCAGCATTGTGATTTACTGCAGCCTGTAAGACACTTTGGGGACAGTGATTGCTCGGCAAATTAATAAAGGGCAGGAATTAAATTTGTGTAAACCCGCTTTCACGTTTAGAAGCCGAAATGAAACCACTGATATCTCAAAATAATGACTCAGAATAATCATAGTAAATTTGTTTTCATACTAGATATTCACAGCACATGCAAAGAGAGAGTCTTTTTGTGGGAAAAAAAACATGTTTACACTCTTTTATTTAGTGCTTATAGTGTATTTTGAACAGTTTTTCACTGCACCTCACCATCGTTAATCTTAATGCATAACATACTTAATGTTACGCATTAAGTTGTACTTAATGTCTTTACTTAATGCATGCATTAAGTTTACTTAATGTATTAAGTAGTACTTAATGTCTAGCATTTCAGTTTTAGTTTTCTGGGAGTCTGTTTGAGCTCATAAACCTTTAGCATGCATGCTGTTTATTTTTCTTTGTGAGTATTCACCTACTCCACACCCACTAACTGCACACGCAATTTCTCCGGTTGTACACGAAAATTAGCCTCTTTTACGTGGCAAACAAGTAAATTAGTGTCTAAGAGTGACCAGTTTATTCATTTTCGTTCATCTGACATTTATGCTATTTTGGTTATTTTCTTAGGCAGTGCTACCACACAAATTGTCACCTCCCTTCCCTCCACCCAGTGCATCCGTAAACAGACACCACCAGAGGACTAGTAAATTGTGCAATACTACAGTCAGTAATTAACTCTACAAAGTAGAAGGTGAGCATAATAAACCGATAAAATTAATGCCATTTATAAAGACATCTCATTACTTACATGCAGAAGGCCTCAGACGTGCAGCCTGTTATAGCGTTGCTTTTTTAAGCTTGCTCGAAACTGGTCCAAATTGCCCATAATCCCACACAGTGATGACTAATTCACTCTGACCTTAACATACACTTAGACGTGCCGAGGCTAGCAAAACCCTCATGTACCATTCTCTACTTAGCAATGCTCGATGTCACTGACCCGGGTCACCTCCTTTATATTATACTTTATACCAACACAACTGATCAAAATACAAAATATACACTGCCAGACAGAAATTTTTGAGCGTCATGAGTTAATATTTTGTTAAACTCTCGAATTAGAAGATCTAGGTGATAACTGGAAAAGATTTAGATATTTGATGGAACAAGTGTTTACTTTTTTCCTGACAGTATTTAATTGCTGATGCTGGGTGCAAGGTAATAAAATGTTTCAAAAAATCCACATGTTCAAGAACTTTTGACTTGCTGTATACTGTATATACGGTACTGTGCATCATCTTAGGCAGATACAAAGAAATCCTGAAGACGCTTAGAAAATATATGCTATGTGTGTGCAGTAAGACCCTGTGATATAAGACCCACTGATATATATGTAATAAAATTACTTTTAGTTCACCTATTCAATATCCTGACCAGTTCTCACGAAACCTGTGGCCATAACATAAGTAGAGAGTTTGCAAAATGATCTGTGTTAGCATGAACTGGGCTTTATATCATGTAATAAATCTTATATGAATGATATTTATGGAAACAGACACCAAAACTCCTTTCCATGCTTCAGAATCCTCCTAATGGCAAGCGTGTTTTTGAGCCGTTATCGGGATCTCCATAGCAATCTTTTTTAGAATATTTATCCCACTCAGAATCCTCTCTAACCCCACACTTGCTCCAGTGATCCTGCCCTGAAACGCTAAAGATCCTCATACATGCCACTTTCCTGTTTTTCTTTCCTGTAATGGGTGCCGTTACGTTCCACCAGGTTCTCCCAGGATACTGTAACTCATAGCACCGAGACGGAGCTGCCAAAAAATTCAACACAAAGTTTGCTTTGTGCAGAATGAATGTTTTCTGAGCAAATGCCTACCGATAGCTATATTTACATTCCTCGACGCTAGCAGAGAGGGGTCAGCCGGCGTGAAGCATTAACCCTTAACGAGTCAACATGGTCTGTTTTTTCAGTTTTATTACAAGCTGAACTATAAGGAAATTTTTTTTCAGTGTGAAACGTCTGGTTCTCAAGTTCTCTAAGACATATACTATATAATGTTATATAGTAATTAAAGTTATATAGTATATTATATAAAAATGTAAGAAATGCAATTGGAATGGGAGAAAAGAAAAAATAGACAAAGCAAGAAAAAAGGTGTCAGAAGGAGTAAAGAAAGAAAAAAGTTGGAAAAGAAAAGAGGGAAAAAGTAATAAAGAAGAGAAAGTTCGGAAGAGAAGGAGGGGCCCTACAATTCTCAACTCAACTCAATTTTATTTATATAGCACATTTAAAAACAACAGAGTTGACCGAAGTGCTTTACAACCAGGAAATCGAAAAACAGTAAAATGACAAACATCATCAGCACACACACACACACACAACAACAACACTATAAACCCTAACAGAAACTGCATATACAAAGTGCGATCAATATCAGAAGAAATATCTCTAGTACTCAAGGTTCCCCCAGTTCAAATGCCAAAATATAAAGATGTGTTTTCAGCTGAGACTTAAACATCTCCACTGATGGGGCCAAACGACTATAAAGGGCGAGATTATTCCATAATTTAGGAGAATACCCGATCACCCTTTGACTTTGGCTACAGTGTGCACCTGCACGCTTCATGTTCTCTCAATGTATTTTAATAGAAAATACAGTGTTTTTTATTATACGTTCAATCACTGACAAAACTAGATCACTGAAAGGATCTTCAAAACATAGTTTAAATTGAGTATATTAAGCGATGTAGGCGTTATTAATTTTTGAAAAGTGTTACGGGAATTATTAGAAAAAGACATATGAGTAATAAAAATACTCAACTAGCAAGAACATAGTTAAGATATAAGAGTAATAGCCATTTTTTGACCAAAATATATTTTTCTTAGGAAAAAGATCCATTCTGATTTCACACTGCTGCCTCATGCAGGATTATACATTGAAATAAACACCTAAGAAAATTAAAAACAAGGAAACGTATATCACAGATGAGGCAGTGCAGCGTTCCTGAGCTTTGCACAAACTGCTATTATTTATTTCTGCACAAAATTTTATACAAGCCAAAATATGACCAAATTAATGCAGAGGAAAAAATAAATAAAAAAAATACAAAGGATAATGCATTCTGGCTTATTAAATTTACACTGCCAATTTTTTGGGGGCCGAACTTCGTCATCACACACACACACACACACACACACACACACACACACACACATGTGCACACAGCTTGCACCTTAATTTAGATAATGGTGTAAAATAAGCAAGCATGGACTCAGACCAGATTCATCGTGATCCGAGGCTCAGTGCCGCATTTTGATTTACCTCGGGAATAGTAAGTGCTGATTTTATCGTGAAATGGAATTTAGCAGCTCAGTGACAGATGATATTACCACATACCAGGTGATGACGCCAATCAAACACACTGTGAATTTTATGCATCAAAATATAAATATAAATAAAATTAAAAATATAGTGATAAATATAGAGAGCCATGTTAATGTGGAGTTAATTATTACTTTCACATTCAACTGGCTGTATTTAGTTCCATACTTCCTTCCTTCCTAAGTTACTTATGTACTTTTACTTACTTACTTTACTTATTTACTCACGTACATATGTACTTTTCTTACTTACATACTTTAGTGACTTACTTTTACATACTTAAACACTTTTACTTCACATATTTTTACTTACTTACATGCTTTTACCTTCCTACTTATGTACTTTTACTTACTTACTTAACTTACTTTTAATTTCATTTCACACTTTCTTACTTTACTTACTTGCTCACTTACATGCTTGATCCACTTACTTTTATTTACCTACATTCTTGTTATTTAACTTACATAACTTCCTTTCTCACATACTTACTTTACTTCCTTTTACCTGATTACTAACTTACACCTACTTACTTATTTAACTTACTTAACTTTCCTTATGTACATACTTTCATACTTACTTTCCTACATAATTTACTTACTAACATTCTTTACATACTTACTTTACTTACTTACTTATTTACTTACATACTTTTCTTTATGTCCTTGTAATTTCTTTTATCTTTTTCAGTGTCCTGTTTTGCTGAACAAAAGAATTTTCCTCTCTCTCTCTCTCTATCCAGACAGGTGACAAATTAAAGGAAAAAACCAACATCGTGTGGCCACCACAAACCACTAGAACAGCTTCAACTGTACTGCGATAAACATCATTTTTCCAAAAGATTATGGTGTTTTGATGATGATGATGATGGTGGTGGTGGTGGTGGTGGTGGAGTGTGCTGTCTAACACGTCACTTCAATATGTAGGTGTTCAACTGGGTCGAGATGTGAGTGTGAAGGTCATAGCATATGATTTACATTATTTTCATCCTCCATTCAGTGAGCCTTCCAGCCCTGTGGATGGAGGCGGAGTCATGCCGGTAGAGACCACGCCCATCAGGAGATAAATGTTACTGAACCTTGTATTGATCTGTAGTGACGCTTCAGGCTAAGAGGACAAATGGAGCCAAACCATGCCAGCAAAATAAACAAATACCCCCAGAGCATGACCGCCATTTTTCTTCTTCAATTTGTCCTTCGTGTGTAGGTTAAATCTGTTGGTTAAATAGGGCAGTGTTAGTCGTTATGATTCTGTGCTTGTGACTAGTCTGGGACAGATTGCCAGAGAGACCCTTGAGCAAAACCTTTAATCCTCAGCCGCTCAGCTCTGTGCTTGGATTGGATTCTGACTCACTCGTAAGTCACTTTAGATAAAGTGTCCGTCAAATGGATACCTGATACTATGGATTTCTCATTTCTTAAGATGTGCTTCATCCTATAAGAGGTTTTACTAGCAATGCAATTCTCCACTTTGGCTTTAGAGTGTCAGTGCTTCTCAGTTGCTTGACACAGAGATACAGTTTTTTCTTGTTAAACTAGATAATACTGGGCTAATTGGGTTAACTAGCAAATATGTTTCAACATTTTTCAACATTTCCATTTAAATACATTTGTACGTAAAAAATAATGATAATAATAATTTGTCATATGTATAAGGCTCTTACAGGATTTAGTTCATGCTTCATTTATTTACCAGTTGAGTACCAGGTTTAATTAACATGGTCTTACACTTGAATGTAAATTTGTAATAATGCACAATTTATTTGTAATAAATGCACTTGATTAGTATATAAAGTTACAAAGTTTAAGGTTATTATCAGGGACACTCTATTAGTATGATAGAGTATGATTTCTAATGTGATCACTCATCAAAAGGATCTTTCTTAAAAGGATCGCAATAACTGATTAAATTTATTTTTCAAATTTTCTTAATATAAATGTTAAATATAAATGTTTCACTGTTTAAACCTAATCAAAAGAAAATAAAAGTAAATTTGTTAAACATAACATCGCAAAAACTTCACCTCTTATACTTCCGTGATTTTTTATGACATGATGATCATGAGGCTGCGTAGGTTGTGTATTCGCGTTGCTTTATTTTATCTAACTGTTTTTTTCTCATGCTATATTTCTGGAGTCATAAACTGTAAAATGAAGTGGACTCCAACCAGCAACAATAGTAGCTGCTGACGACGATCTTAATAAAACAAGAAAACAATAAAAACATAATTACTAATGAGCTAATAACTAGGTGTGTGTATGTGTATGTGCGTGTAGTGTTTGCTTAAGGCCTTGCTTTTAGTCATCAAAGCAGATCACCATTTATTCATATAGCAAACACTGACTGCTGTGGTGACAGAATGATATAAAAGGCTTAACATTTGTAAATCAGTAACAAGTAAAATCATTTTACACTCACACACATGTGTATCATCAGTGTTTGCTTTCTATCCATAAGCACTGAGAGCTGCTCTTATTTTATCTGATTAGAAGACATTAATGTAATTTTATATTGAAATTATATCTCAAAATCAAGATTCCACCATTATTTACTAATATAAGTTCAAGAAAGCATTAATTCTCTGACTGAAAGCCTTAGAGACAATAAGACATAAAGTATAGAGGACTGTACTAATGCCAGAGTTGAGTTATTTAGAGAGACAAATTAGCATTGTATGGAGGAACATTGCAAAAATGAAGCTTACTGTGTACACTCGGATAGTTTTCAGGTTCGTATAAGATTAAATTAATGTATTCTTGAATGATCTGTATTGACTTGCTGTCATGTTCATACAGGATCAAATCAAGACTGTTCTTTGTAGTTCTTTAGACTTTTGGACTTTACATCAGACTTCCTATTACTAAGAGTCAGTCACTGAGGAGAGTCGGTCCAAAGTACACTACAGCTGTGTTTTTATAACGTTTTGCGCTTTGGAGCTGAACGTGGGCCAGAAAATTCACAGTGAAGTTTTAAACCCCTTATCAGCAGTCTCTTGTAAGCCACTTAACACTGTGATTACAAAGGGGTTTGAATAACAGCATTAAACTTCAGTAATTTGGCAGACTTTTATCCAAAGAGACTTATAGCCAGGGTAGACTCTAATTCAAGCAGCTGAGCAGCTCAGCATTAAAGGTCTTGCACAAGGGCTCCATAGTGGCTCTCTGGCAGTCCCTAAAGAACAAGACAGAGGCGACAGTAACAAGAAAAAACTCCAAGATGACACGAGGAAGAAATCTTGAGAGGAACCAGATTCATCTTATTTTAGGTGACCTCACAATCTTCTGGACAGGATCACAGATTATGATCACAGACTAAACCCACAGTATACACGTTTTATCACACTGCATGGATATGAACTCCAAACCTGTCTAATACCAGAATGTATTCTTTGGTAAAGTGTTGACTTTTAACTTTGAACTGTATAAAAGGTTTTTTAATGAGTCATTTTTTGGCACATTTTTCATTACAACCGTTCCTGTAGTAGTTCTGCTACATTGTCCAAAAAACAGAGGTAATTCTAGAGACTGTGGGGGCCCTAAGCAGGAAAATGCAAGGGGCCCTCTTGGTTTATATTATGCTTCAATACAATGATCCATATATACCCACTATAGGATAACTTTCTGAAAGTGTTAGCATTGCTAGATGTTAGATATACCATCGTTACATACAGCTATAGCAGAACACCTTTGGTAAAGTGTTGAATTTTATACACTGTATATACTTTAAAAGACAAAGCTATCAAGATAATTTGAACAAAATTACAAATTCTACCAAGAAACTTAGCTAAATAATTAACACTGCATGCTCCGAACCCCTACCTAGCTGCTTGCTTGCCAAAATGATGTTGGACTAGAATTACATCACTTTATGTCTTAGCCTACGATTGTCATTATTACGTTATTAGAAATATCTAATCTAATAATAATCATTATCTACAACATTTTCCACAGGTCTGCTTGTTTTCTCTCCCTTTTCTGGTTCCCAGACAGGGAAGGGCTTTTCATTTTGAAAAGCACGGCAATCCAAAATAAATTTGCGCCCACAAGTCTCACATGCTAGAAAGACATGGCCCCCTACGTCTTAGCAGGGTTCCTAGTATAGCATTGTACATTACCCATCAGAGGTTTCGGAGCCGCAAGCAATTGCCTGTCCTGTTGTTACATCTCTGTCTGAAAACAGCGGAGCTAAAAACCCAATTGTAAAATCTAAGTTATTATTGAACATGTGGCAGGTGAATGTTATTGCATCATAAAATATAAGAGCCAATCATGTTCCGATATGCAAATGAGTGTGCCTGGAACATTCACAATTTGTATATTTATATTATCTGGATGTCAGGATGTGGCTGGAATTGATGTTTTCATTTTTCTAATGATTTTTTTTTTGTTATTCAATAAAGGCCAAAAACCTTTAACTTGATCTGATAAAAAAAAAAATCTGTATAAATTTCAATAAGCAATGGTTGGATTTAGTTCGATTTCATACAAATTAAGTCATAAGAAAGGGTATAACTTTTATTTCATTGATTCATCTTCAGTAAGTGCTTTATCCTGGTCAGGGTCATGGTGGATCCAGGGTCTATCTTGAGAATACGGGATGGGATGTCTTTCTGAGGGCACAATGCACACACACATTCACACACTCATAATACTGTATAAATTAAGGTCTGTTTTACTAACCAGTTACTAAATGCTCTGGAACTGCTTTGCATAACGAACAAACATAGAGCTACTGGCACCATCATGATCCCACACTGGACCCGCATCAACAACATGTGTTAACTGGTGTGTGCTTTGTATTCCCAGTAAATATTTGAAATCCATATTGTTTACAAAGGCATTCATGCAATAAATAACTTTCAGGATGTTTATCTGAATTGGCTTGGCTATTGATTTGAGATCTAAATCACATTTTTGCACCTTTGACTCATTCCCAGTTTTGTCCCTGCTTCAATTTAACATATTGAATCCATACATGCAGCACTGATAGCTAGCATTTTATAGATTCAAGGTGGTTTGTTTACCTGTGGATGTGATCAAGCCTTGATAATTTTGAGCCTTAGCTTATCTGTAGAAATCCAGACCCTCGTGTTGACTGTGTCTGAAAAGAAAGGCCTTATTTCCGCCATGCACCGGTTACCGTTTCACCTGAAAATCCCTGATTGGCCTTGTTTTCGCCAATGGTTGGATGACGACAACAACAACAACAGAACCCTGAGTAAATCCTTCTAGTGCCAAGGCTCATGAAGAGGAAAAAAAAAACTGCACCTGCACAATTATCTGAGCTCTGCAGTTCAGGGCTCAATGAAGCAAATAATCTCCTTACACTCCAATTAATCAAGCTCTCAGCTGCAGGAGAATTCATAAGAGAGTAAATGAAATGAAATGTGGCCATATGGTGTTTTTTATGAGGCCATAAGTTAAACATAGGTTCTACATAGCTGAGCGCGGAAAAGTGACCTTGCTACAAGGCAGCCTGGGCTATTTACAGCCTGAAGTGAGCCAAAGGACTGCAGTCGATCTCCATCTGTTTTTGTCTGTTAAGGGTCATTGGTCAACACACACAACATGGTGAAGTTGTAACTGTAATTATGCAGAGGATGTACAGGCCTCTCCTGTAGGGGTGTATCAGTCCTTTATGATATGACGTCTTGATTTGTGTTCAGTAAACTGATGTATACAGGAAACATTTAAATTTTTTATTTCAACTGGGAAAAATGTTTTTTTCCAGAGGCCATGCCTCCTTCACTGTAATGGATAGGTACAGAGGCCACACCTCCTTCACTGGGACTGACAGACACACAGGCCGCGCCTCTTTCAGTGGGACTGACAGGTACAGAGGCTGCGCCTCCTTTACTGCGATAGACAGGAACAAATGCCACCCATCTTTCACGTGGACTGAAAGGTATAGAATCCATGCCTCCTTTACTTGGACTGACAGACCCAGAGGTCTCTCCTCCTAAACTGAGACTGACAGACACAGAGGCCACACCTCTTTCACATGAACTGACAGTTACAGAATCCACACTTTCTTCACTGTGATGGACAGGTACAAAGGCTACACCTTTTTCACATGGACTGACAGGTTGGCCATAGGGTGACACCTCCTTCACTTAGACTGAAGGTAGAGAGGCCATGCGTCCTTCACTGGGACTGACAGATACAGAGGCCATACCTGCTTCACTGGGATTGACAGGTACACATCACATGGACTGACAGATATAGAAGCCACAGGTACAAAGGCCACACCTTCTTTACTGGTACTGATGTTCACAAAGGCCACACCTCTTCCACTGGGACTGACAAGTGGGATTGGCATTGACGAAGCATAAAGACCTCACCTTTATTAGGACCACTGGATGTGATAGATGAAAAAACTTGGAATATAACCCTGCTGCTGAGTGAAACTAAAAATTAACTCTCAAGAATAAACCACAACTTCACTGGTCAAAATAAAACCCTGATAACTGAAAACAAGCCAAGAAAGAAGATACAGACAGGCAGTGAGAAAAGAACATAAAATAACACATTAATCAGTCCAGTGAGGTTTCACAAGATATGTGAAGGCTGAGAGCCAATATTGACCATGCATGCCTGATTACTGTTCATGTGGAAATGTCAGCACAGATGATGTGCTTGCCCAAGCAGTGTTATGAACAGAGACATTCTCTCAGGACTTCATGCTGAATTATGGATCTGACACTTTTCTTCATTAAATTACACGATCAATATGGATTTTTTTTCTGCACAATATGAATAGCCTGAATAGCTTGTGGTTCCAGCTGAATGCCTCGCAAGAACAAAAGGAGCTGTGTGTAATGATCGTTTGGCATTTAATCATAACAGGGACAGATGTTGGATGGTGTTTTTTTTTTTTTAGTGGAATAAAATATATTACAAAACCAATATGGTTTGTCAGTCACATCACAGATTTACGAGGTTGAGCAAGAAAAGTTCAGAGTGGCCTCATGTTCAAGCTGTTGTGTGCTGTCCCTCAGTGTCTATTTAATTGCTTATGCTGAAGTCCCTGTTAAAAAAAAAAAAAAAAAAAAAAAAAAAAAAAAAAAAAAAAGGAGGGAGGCGGGATAGGTGATAATTATAATGATAATAATGATCTAATACAGTTTCACACTGCTTTCCTTCAGTCAAGACTGCTGTGGGTCTGTCTTTGATTATTCAAGCAAAATGTATTCATTTTGTTGGTTTAAAGGCAACCAACAAACAACAAAACTGATCTTGTGAGCTCCATTTATTTGTTTGTTTGTTTGTCCATCCACCCGTTCGTCCACCCGCTTAGCCACCGATCCATTTATTGACGAACACGCATTATAAAAATAACACCTTAAGACTGAATGTAGTTGTAACGAGCAGGAGGGAGGGGCCAAGCTGTGAGGACGCACGCCTGGCACTGAGTTGGCTAATCAGTGGGAGAGAGGGATAAAGGAGTGGCTGGAGACGCCGAGGGGGAGAGAGAGATGCACGCGTGTTTTGTGTTTTGTGTTATGTTTATGTTTATGTTGGTTATGATTAAACTTTGCGGTTACGTTCACTCGGTTCCCGCCTCCTCCTTGCCCGTCGTTGAAGTCTTTGAAGTTTGTTACAGTAGTTTTGCCAGAAATGGCAAATCCCTAATAATCACACAGAACATGAACATTACTGTTTCCAAATTGTTGGAACCCATAAAAGAAGTAGAGCTCCCCTACCCCCAATAAAACAATTTAACCCATAATATTCAGAGAAAATAGACTTACGTCCTAAAGGCCATACGGGTTAGAATGAAGACCACAGACAGGGCTGTCTTCAGACTTGCGTAGTAACAAGTTAATACCAAATTCACACCAATGGGCACATTTTCTTTACAGGAAAGTGCATCAAATGAACCCTTTCATATCTCATGGCTTCGTTTAGTTGTGCGCATGACTTACTTTTTGAACACAATATAAAAAATAAAATGCAAAGTAATAGGATGCGCTGGATCAAGTGCTATTTTATAGAATATGAATGTGGTCATATTGTTAAATTGCTATAATTAATGTTATAATTACATCTGTGACTATGCATTCAACAGTATATTGGCAATACATTAGACTCCAATTAGATGTTTATTTCAGTGCTTGCCATCTTCTCATTCATATATCAAACTGAATACAACCCAAACCATGGAAATATCCTCACATAGTGCAGCTCAATCAGGATACATATGAAGCCAGGCTTTATCGCAGATTAGCGTAGACATGCCTCCTGACAGCTCTGTCCTTTCAAAATCTCCAGCCCAAGGTTGATGGTTTGATGGATTCTTAACTATGCCTAACATATAACGGCATATCAACCGTGCAGAGTTTATGTTGTTTATGCTTCAGCGCACAGCTATAGCGAATAAAGCTAAGGCTAATTAGGATAATAACTTGTCTATCTGGAGTCTTTTACTCCTAATTCTTCATCAAACTTGTTTTGACTGGAAGAACACACCCTTGAGCATGGTGATGTGATGACAAACTTTGTTGACAATTGTAAATAATATAACCTTTCCTCTCATCAGCTCCTAACGCCATTCAGTACTGAAACTGTTCAAACACAACAGTAGCTGACTGAGTCACAGACATGGCTAAGCCTGGATTTACGATCAGTACTGTGCTGAAATCCGATCTTAATGATGTCCGTGCCAAGCCCAAGAGCAAACAAAGAAATAGTGCCAGTGCCTGCCTCAACTCGACTCAGTTCCTTAAGTCCTGGATCGAAATGAGGTAACTGGTGCAAGTCTGGTCTTCAAAACACTGCATGATGGGTCTTGCTATGCTCTCAACCATGTGCAACAGAGCGACACACACCAACCTTTCCTGCATTCATCTCCACTTTATCAAGCCTGTTTGAACAAGTACCTAAAATGATAACATAGCTAAGAATGAATAAGAGTTAACAGGGTAACTAGCTTCCCGCTAGCGAGATCATGCTAAGTGGTAGAGCTGTACAACTAATCATATTTTAATCATGATCACAATTTTAGGCTTCCACAATTACAGCTGATTAGCTAAACTATTTTATTTTATACTTTCTTACCATCATATATAGATTGTTTTCTGTTAGTTTAAAACAATAAAATAATAAAGTACAATAAAACAACTGTGTTGCTAAATTGCCTGAATAATTATGAATAAATCATCATCTTTTTTTCACTCTTAGCCATGCTAGCATATTAAGAGATTATCCTACAGGCTGAGTCACAGCAAAAATTTCACAAGCGAAATTAAATTCATTTGCTGTGAACAGTGTTTTTGCGCTGTAGACTTAATTCTGTGAGCAGAACATGACGTTTCATTTAATCCTGGTGAACTTTGAAGTGAATTTACATTGTTCAACAGCATGGCTGCTGTGTCTGTGCTGACATCTGAAGGGCTTTGTATAGTAACACAGTTGATCCAAAATTGCAGAAGCGCTGATTTAAGCTGTATGTTGGCATCTGAGTTTATATTTTACACTGGACAGGTTAGGCAAGTAACGTTCAAGTCCAACAAGTTCAAGTGTTTCCCGAGGTTACAAGAATTCTCAATCTTAAAGCTAAATCAAATCAAGCTAATAGCCCTAGCATAATAAGCACTACACATTGTTGTTGGAAATGTACCACTAACACAACATGCTAGTATCTTCAGTATATTAATAACACAGCATGTTATATTGTGTAGAAGTTTTGTTAAAAATAAAAACAAACCTTGCTGGGTTGGAATTGATGGGAAATTTGTACGCATTCGTCATAAGGGTCATCACACCCCAACTTCAGGTACGAAAAAAGTCCGATTACATGGTGACTGAAAATGCTCACAATTCATTCATTATTCAGTGGATAATTTCACTTGGATACTATAGATTTAACGCTAAAAACACTAATGAAATCAAAAAAGGCTGAAGATCCTTTCAACACATGTATGTGGATGAGTAATGACACACTATCTGGTATTACCCAGAAGAGAATGGGTATCCTTCTGAGTCTGGTTCCTCTCAAGAGTTCCTCATGTCGTTTCAGGGAGTTTTTCCTTGCTACCGTCGCCTCTGGCTTGCTCATTAGGAATCTGAATCCATATCCAGATTCCTGCAAAGCTGCTTTGAATTGAATTGAACTGGCGGGAGCGACAGCCAAACAAGGACGTGAGAGAGAAAGAGAGTGTGACTGACAGAATGAAAGAGCCCACTGTTACACTATAAAGGCCTTAGCATGCTTCATGTAAAGGTGACTATAGGCTAGCTTCCAAGAACAATACAATGTAATTGCAGAGGACGCTGATGTACTGCAGAGGCTTCAGTCATCACGTCATGCACATAGCAGCTGGGCGAAATCCCTGGACGAACATGCTATCCAACAAAGCCTGTCATTAGAGCATTCACATGAGACAGCCAATACGAAACCAATGAGAGTACGCAAGCTTGTAATTTTATACAGGTGATTTTATCTTTAGAACCCTTGCAGACATTGCATCCATCCGCATTATGTAAGTATGCTTGGTTCTTAAGAAAAAAATAGCTTTTTCGTTGCTGGCATTTATTTGCTCTCTAACTTGGTAGGAAGCTAGGGAATAATTGTCAGCTGATTTATCCTTGTTGTGGAATTTGCACCGTTACCAAGTTGTGAAGTAGTTTAGCTAGAGAACTCAAGCGTGTGTGTATTTTCATGCATCTGGTTGCCTCAGTGTGTAACGTACATATAGCTCTTTTTTTGGCTAGCATGCTAACACGATCCAGCTCATGTTTCACATATTAGATACAAAATATACAGATTAGATAACAAAATAAAAAAGCAGAGAACAGAGGTGATAGTTTTGTTCTCTACACTCTAGCTTTTATAGCTAGCTAGAGTTAGTTGACTAGATTGCATCTGTTGACATTGTGGATATCTGTGGATCTGACATTCACGAAGATAGACACAGGCCTACACAGCCGTAGAGAGTAATCCGAAAGGTTTTACACTTTCACCAGGTACTCAGTTTTGAAATCTTGTAATCTTCTGTAATGCTGCGGAAACGTAAAAGTTATTATATCCTCAGAGTTATGAATGCTTGGTCCATGTCCCAGACTAAATGGTATTATATTAAATACTATATACTATTTAGGCAACTGCTTAGTACACGGTATGTGGTTTAGGACGCAGCAGTTTGGTAGGCAGTTTTTTCTGAATGAGTATCACAGCTGTGAGACAAATCAACATAGTGGAATGCAATCCATGCTACAAAATGTCCTCTCACAAGCAGTGCACAAATCCATTTTTTGTACCAGAAGGTTCAAAAGTGTACCATCCAGCAGCGAAAAATATCACTAATATTATATATATATATATATATATATATATATATATATATATATATATATATATATATATATATATATATATATATATATATATATATATGTGTGTGTGTATTTGTGTGTGTGTATATATATATATATATATATATATATATATATATATATATATGTATATGTGTGTGTGTGTGTTTGTGTGTGCGTGTGTGTGTGATATGAATATATTTCTAATACACTTAAAGGCCAGTGTACTTCATGCTAATTGGGTGTGTTTCTCTTGGACCAGGACTAGCACATTTCAGCTTAGTTAATTCATTTATAAGACATGAATGTACACTGAGTAATTCTAGGACCAACAAGCTGTTGAAAAGCCCATTGTCTGGAAAAGTGTCAAAACTCAGGAAAGCCAGTGCGCTATCAGGCCGTGCAAGCTTTCCTTGAATGATTCACACGAGTGAGCCACAGCTAATGGCAACGTATTTAACACAAACCATAACTGTGAGACCAAATCTCCCCTGCAGGGTATGAATAGGAAAGGGTTAGTAGTGCTGAAAAGCCCAATAATGCTGCAATTAAGGTTGTAATCCCTTTATTACTAGAGGGTTTATAAAAGATCTACTGAACCAGCAGGCCAAATTTAGTGCATTTTGCTTTTTAAATGCCTGTGTGAAACCTCAACATAGCTATATATCTGAAAATAGACGACTCATGTCGAGTGTTACTACGTTGTGTATTAAAATCTTCATGCATTGTGAGTATAATTAATGTTTACAAGTATTGAGTTACGGTTCTAGTGTTCATATGACAAATTATTGGTTACTGAATGTTAATGGGCTTTTTGGGGCATTTTTTTCCAAAATTTGGCCACTTTACAAATCCCGCCCAACAGCCAGCTCTCCTCTGTCATACGACAGTGATCTTTTCGAACTGCTCCTCATGCTGTGTCACAGGGCAGTGTAACACACCCAGAGGAAAGCGCTATCCGCCCCTTCATCATACACGAGCTGACAGACACCCACGATTGGCTAGTGTTGCTATGATTGACAGAGGAATGTGAGAGTACGCCCCTCCCACTCAGAGAGCATGCCCAAATGTTTTTTTTTGGACCCCGTCCATGGATAGCTAGTGAACGTTTTTTTCGGTGTTGTTGTTGTTGCTGTTGCGCCACTCTGGAGTAATAATAGGCTTTTTTTTCCCTGTATGAATGAAAGAATCCCGTAGAGACTTATTGTCTCAGGTTCAAGGCGCATCAGCATGTTTTAATTTGTAACATGCTCCAACGGTGCTTGACATCTTCTTCTGACTTTCAGAGGAAATGAGTCTCTTAAGATAACAAGTAAAAGTGAAAATTTCATGGCAGTTTAGCATGCTGTGCCTAGTTACCAGATTTCACAATACTGTAAGAGCATTACTATTTTAATGTGTATGAGCCAGACTTTTGTTTAATACTTCTAATAAATCTGAGTACCCAAAGAAACAGGTTATAGTCAATGACACTTGAATAAATCTTGCTTAAAATAAGTGGATACTCTATTGTACCATGCTAATTAGCCTACATGTAATCACTTATAATCATATATCAGGATAAAGACTCAAGTCAAAGGCACTCTTTCTCTTTTTCTTTCACAAAAGCCAGTCTCTTTTTTTTTCACAAAAGCCAGTTAAACCCTGCCACTTCCTGCTATTTTTTTTAGTCAGAGGTTTTATTGTAACAGATGCCAGCAAATACTGAGTAACTAATTAAATGAATTACAAATGAGCATGACTGAAACTTTATGGTGGTGTTCCTGATTAGTGCCCATGATTCACTTTCCAGTTTAGTCTATTTCTACTGATCAGGCTGCAAAACTGAGTAAACTGAGTTTAACCAGGATATCATGTCCCAGAATGAGTCTCTGTAACACTCCAGGTCAAAACTAAGCCCTGGTCTCAAGTGGTTACTGTGGTTACATAATCATACTTAAACCCACTTTATAGCCACTGCATGTCATCATCAAAAAAAACGGAAAGTAAGACTAACATCAGACAAAACAAACATTTTGCTAACCACGGTCTAAGGGTTGGTCCAGACAGTCAACAGTTCAAAGGACTAACTATAACTGATATAGTTTATTTAACTGGAGTCCAACAGTTTCTGAAAGTAGACAAGATACAATGGCAAAGAGAAAATGTAGTCTTCTAAATGTTGTATATTGTTGCCATGATTATGGATGTGGGCTAAAGTTCCTGGACTGAAGTTCCAGCATTATTATGTTTATTGGCTAAAATTCGTCAGCTAAATTTTCTCGGTTCCCAGAGATTCTTGGCTAAAAAGGGCTGAAGTTGGAAGGATTATGATACTCTGAGAAGATTTAGAGCCCTTAAGGGATCTTCAGTTGTCTGTTACTCTTAAAGGGGTAGTAGTGTCTAGGGCTGCACGATACTGAAGAAAAATGCAATATGCAATAACTTGTTAAATAATGCGATATGCGATATGCGATATGCGTTACGATGAGGCTATAAGTGTGCGAAATCAATTTAAATTATATTTATATATATTTATACATTTAATAACTGAAAATGACATAACCAACATACATGTTTTATGTTCTTTTGAGGAAAAGAAAGCATTCTCTGCTATCTGTGTCGCCCTAAAACTTTGACTTTTCGTAATTTTTTGAATTATTAAAATCATTCAGTTATCACAAGCCCTTGCGCTATCCATATTGCAATATTTTCATTTGCGATATTTTGAAAATTTCGGTATATTGTGCAGCCCTAGTAGTGTCTCAGCAAGACTTTGGGTTACTGATCAGTAGGTTGTGAGTTCAAATCCCAGCAAGGTTTTGTTGTTGAAGCCATGAAGAAGACCTTTCACTGTTTAGTTATACCCTGTCTCAACCGCAAACATGCAAATGTTTTATATAGAATCTTACAACAGAGGGTTTCCCTATCAGAAAGGGTTTCAAGTTTTCCTTTTTATGAAGCTAGGAAAACTTAATTACCCAATGAACACTTAAAGAAGCATTTTTAGAGAGGGATTTATACTTATAACCTGTTATGTGGGTCACTGAATACAGAAAATCTAGTGCTGACTTTGACACTCAGTGGAACTTTCCCTTTCCGGCTCTTTTCATGTCTGTCTTTGAAAAGTCTTGTTATGTTCCAGACAGCAGTCAGATAAATAAGAGATGATGGTAATGTCTGAAAAACATGTCAGCAGGTCACCACAACAATGTGATTCTTGGAAAGGACATTTTCTTTGCTTCTTGTATATTTCTTTGAAAGCAGGATTAAGGTCTTACTTTGACTGTCTGTATGTTCAGTGCTCACAAAGGAACCCACAGCCACTAACGTATATATATATATATATATATATATATATATATATATATATATATATACACACACACACCTGCAACATTTTGCTACAATCCTATATATATACTTTATTCATTATTCAGTTGCAGTTGGGCGTAAAAAGTAGAATAACTAATGAACAAGAAGAATAGTTTATATTATACTTTATCACTGTCAATTGCACAATTATTACTCAAACGTAGTTTTGAAATACTCTGAACTTCAGATCGTATCTTCAGCCATACACTATGAAGAAACTCCTCTCACCTCAACCTGTTGACTTAAAAAAACCTAGGAATCAACTTCCTTGCACATTTATGCTTGGAGAATAAAATATACTGATTCTGATTTTGAAACCCAAGTTCACAATTACAAAGCACATCTTAAAATTACAACAACAACAAAAGCTTTATAGCGTAACGGCCCTTTATAATAACAGTAAAGTGTGCTGTAAATATAACGTGCATTATCCTAATAACAACAAACATTAAAAGCTTATAATGAAGTACTTTTGTAATAGCATAAAGTACCATATACAGGAGTTGTGGTAGTACTTTAGTGTTACTTTAGTTATATTTATAGAGATCTTTATAATATTTAAGGCGTGATGTGGGTATTGTAAAGATCTCTTGGGTATTATATGGTACTTTGTAAAGATCTTTACAATAGTTAAAGCATATTATGGGTATTGCAAAGATCTCTTATAATGCTATTATAATATATTATCATAGCATAAATTACCTAGGAGATCTTTACCGTGTCCACAACATGCCCTATAACCATGCAAAAACTTTTAGAATAACATAGAGAACTTTATAATAACCAAAAAAAACTAGATATAATAGCAAAATTGCCATTAAAATACCTGAATAACTACAAAGAACCTTATAATACCAATATACAATGCCTAGTGATCAAAAAGCAATACAGTGAGTAAACAAAGGTCTTTCACTGTAAAAACTAATCTGATGTTTTAAAATCTACTTAAAACCTACAGGAGCCTACAGTTCAGAAGTATTTGAACTCGAATAGACCCACAGGTTTTATTAGGGCATGATATCTCAGCAAAAGTAGACTTGACCACAAAGAAAGTTATGACCAAAATAAATAAATAAATAAATAAATAAAGTTCTGCAGAGTTATAAGATGATTAGTTATGTGTTTTCAAGAGAAAGTAGCACCTAAAGTATGTTTCATTATAAAGTACATTATTGTTTTAAAGTCTAAATAAACAGAGACAGATATAAAGGCAGCTGAGTATATATATATATATATATATATATATATATATATATATATATATATATATATATATATAAGAATAAATAGTTTTGCACGGAAATAATGCATCTTTTTGAACCAAAACCCAATGCAGCTATTCCTTACCTGTGATTAAATGCGTGTGGCAAAATCCCAGACAAGCAGAGAGTAGAATAAGAGAGGAGAAGTGAAGTGAAGCCATATTCCCGCACAGCAACTCTGATCACAATAACACGCGCACTGGGGGGAAAAAGCCTGCTTAAGAGCGCGCGCACTTCCTGCACTGGTCAACGCTCAGGCCCACGCGCGCGCGCACTCACGCACACGCGCACGCACTTCCGGCTCCTAAGGGTGTTTCTTTCGCTCGTTCTTTCGTTCTTCCCCTCCTTATCTTATCTTCAGAGCTATTTGAGTTGGATTCCGCCCCTTAAAAAAAAGTTTTCAAAGTTTATTCCGTAAATAAACTGTGAATTATCTCACACGATAATTAGTGCGCTCACGTGAGCTGAAATGCGGCTTAGTGACCGTTGCTAGGTAACCGTCCGTTGCTACGTTCCAAACAGATTAGCTGAGGTAATAGTAGCTAGTTAGCTACAGTCAAATAAGTACATACTAAATATAATTTTAAAATATAGGGACATGGAAGGGGTTTATTTATTTATTTATTTTTGAACATTGACACTTTTGTCCAATTTTTCAGCAGAAAGGCTGGTTTCAAAATTATTGGCACCCCTCCTCACAGTAAAATATTTGGTAACGCTTCACCTGAGGAGATTAACAAAGGGTGCGTCTCAACTCTGGTTCAGGAGTCAGGGCACTGATCAGGGAGTTGGACATTGTAAGGGCCGTCTCAATGACAAAATCCTTCCAGTGTCCCTAAAAATTCCCACAATGCACTGCAAAAACCAGGGAGCATCAATGTTCACTATGTTCTCTTACAGGACGTCACATATAAAAATGGCGGACGAACTCTCAGCCAACTTCGTCTACAAATGTTGTAGCTTGTTATCGTTGTTGTAGCTCTCAAATCATTACTTATGTTAACGATTTTTAAGTTTATATGACGGTTTGTTTGAGTCTAACAACTCTTAAGTGTTTAATAATTTAAAAAAATCCACTAGCTAGCCTACGATCCTGCTTGAAGTACCATGACAGAAACGCGTGTGATTAACCTAACAAATTTATATGACATATAATGTCAGAAAGATATCGGTCCTGCCTGCTGTTGATAAATGCCATTGGTGAGGTTTTACAACACGAGTACATAGTCATTTCGCTGGAAATTGAGTCATCAGTGTCCCAATGTGTAGTGATCCAGGGTCATTACCAGTGCCTGAACTTGTGTACACAATATACTGATTCACCACCTAGGGAGCTGATTGAGACACACCAAAAGATGGAGACCATATAGAGGATCGAGAACATTCCGCATTGAAGAACAATCAAACTCCTTCATACGCTTACGTTTGTCTTTGTGTGGTGGTCTTGGAAAACTGTTCATATGGTTAAATGAAATTTTTACATTTTCTACTATAACCTATATAGTCCTGAAATCATTTTGCATCTATCTCAATTGCAAGTAAAGATCTAGTATTTAAAAAAAAAAATACTGCCAGAATTATAAGTTACAATATGAAATGAGTTCTCGGTTTGATTATCAGCATCATCCACATCAGTCTCTGTCTCATCACCTGAGGTAAGAGTTACCCGTGGTGTTTAAACAGGAGCCTCATCACCATCTCTTTGCTCCACTGGTCTCTGTTGCTTTGTTCACGCTAACATCAGTGGGGAAATAATCGCTAATACATTCACTCACTTCTGTTCAGTTGGCTTAATTTTTTTTTATCAATGTCTTTATTCTTATGTTATTTAAACATTTTAAAACTTTATCCGTCGTCATCTGTCCAGAGTGTGTAAGTGCTCTTCTCTGTTTTGATGATGATATGACAGAACTGATTATGCTTAATGTCCATATCACACATCTTATCCAACATCTTAACAAGTTTTTAGACATCTTTTGGCAGACTGACTGTTTTTAACACTGTGTTTGTTAAACTGGCTCCTTGCACAACATGATCTTTGCAAAGCAAGGCTAGAAAATAGCCTAAATAAAATCATTTCCATGCTGTATATATTTATGGTTTTTTTTTTTAAAGTAGAGATGCCATAGTATGCTATTTGCAGAATAACTTTGTGAATGTTGTGTAATCATGGAGGTATTTTAGCACCTAGTAGTCAAAATAGGAACTGCAACAAGTACTAATAGAGGCCCAGTGGGGCAGGAATCCCGCTGGCCCATATTCAGTGGTGGAGCTATGCACGGGACGGTTAATGACAGGGTTGCCAAATTGGGCTAGTTTAAAAAAATACTCCACAGCCACTTGATTTTGTTTTATAGAAAATAATCAGCATTAAATCTATTATATTTCCACAAACAAAGGCAAAGTGTAAGTGCAAACAGTGTGTCTAGGATGTAGAGAATCATTTCTACTGTAAGATATATCATAAAGATTAGGAGAGGGAAAGGGGGATTATGGAGTGGATAATGTCTGTACATCAGAAATGCATGTGTACTACACTGACCTTGTTTCCCAACACAAAGGCCAAGAAAAAAATGTCTCCTTTTTCCAAAGCCTGAGTTATTTGTGGTAGTTGCAAATCTTTGTGTGGTTTTTAATATGTAGGAGGGCTGGAAATTCTGCTCCAACCTGGCAGCTCTTCTTCTGTTTACACCTCGCTGACAATGTGCTGTTTTATGGAACACAGTTGTATGTCTAAAACTGCTCAAAACAAGCTGTTAAATGCTATGATGGATGCTTGTACTTTGTTGACCTTCAGCTGCCTCTTGATTTAATTTTATTTGAGAATATGTCATTATTAATATCACACCAAAATCTATGGTCAAGAACCACTACTGCATTTTAGCCTTCATGATGTTTGGTGAAGTTCAGGTGCTGTATTTTGTGGGTTTCTCTCAGTAAGGGCTTGTTATGCTAACCTTTCTAAGCAACTTGTCATTACTGAGGTGGTGTCTAATAAAAAGCAACTAAACTGTGATTTCTGGGGAGTTCTTTGCCCTTCTCACCATTCTCAGTTTTTCAGACCTTTATTTTTTAGGATCTGAGTGCCTAAATGGCACATGTTTATGTATCTGTCTTATATCCATTACCTGTGTTGTGCAGGTCAATAACCATTTGTTGAAAGCCCTTTGGTTTTCCCAGTAATGATGGATGACAAGCGGATTTTACCTGTGTGCAACATAACACGTATACCCCAGAGCAACAGGTAACTGTCCAAGGAAACAGTTTCTTGATACTAACAGTATTTTAAAAGTATTTTAAAAGATGACAATTTGCGTACATTTCAAATGCTCGTTATGGGTACCAATAAGCTTTAAAAGTAGTTAAGTAAAAATTGTGTATTTTATACAATAATTTATGTCCATTCTCCCAAGGGTGCATATAATTCTGAAGTTGGCTGTACACCATGCAATTCCTCTTGCAGGTATATATAAAGGTACAATTTATGCCCAAAGATATTTTTAATAAATGTAGTGGAGCTAAAAGTAGTATAATAATAGACTAAAAGTCTTGAAAACTAAGTAATAAAGTAGAACACAAATAATCCAGATGGGTCCTTAAATACACTGGTGGAGTCTTGTACCCAATTACGCTCCAGTCCTGCTTAATGCACCTGTCATCACTGCACCCTAATGCCATAATTCATGTTCCTGAAATGAAATATTTACATCGTAAGCTTGCCAGAAAGTTCATCTTTCAACAGCAACCCCTGTGAGGTACTTCATTTTGACAAGTTGATGCCAATCTGCAGCGTTTGGAGATTTACAGCCTTTTCACTCCAGAGGTGAAGGAAAGTTTCATTCTTAGATTTGTCTCTGTCTGCTTTCATATCTTCGTGTCCAGGATTTGTCTTCTAGCTAACATCATCGTGCTTCATTCTTTCCCAAATGTCCTCAAGGCAGCCTTAAATCCACATCAACAGGCAATAATAACAGCTTAGGAGCCACATGGATTTAAAAGGTGTGTAGAGTGCAAAGAGAGGTGAGTCTATATAAATATGACGTTATTTTTCATTCAACTTGCCAAGATTTTCGGAGGCGTGTCAGCATTGAGATCATTTTAAACTGATCTCTGCGAACGTGAGTCGTTTCACGGCAGTGGCGTGTGCAGGTTTGTGAGACTATATGGATCGTGATTGTGACTCAGCAAGGTAGGGAGATTGGATTGGAACAAGAAATTGTGCAATAATGAATGTAGCCTAAGAGACAAATTGTCCAAGCCATGTCCTTCCAAAGAAAAAAAGAACTCTAGCAGCTATCAGCACAAGCTTTCATCATAAACATGATTAAAGGTCTACTGCCAGCTTGTCTTTATTCATGATCAAGGCAAGAAAGTGGAAAAAAGCTAGATGCAGAGGTTCTGCTCTTTTGGCAGTTATTACGTGCACTTCTTTTCAGACGGATGTGTGGGAGTGGAACCAGCAGTGATATGCACATACACAGGGGAATGCGATATAAAAACAGCCACATAAATCCCAATGTGACATTTCATTACATCTGCATGACTACATTTTGGCTATGTATCTACGATTGCATATGAAAATGGCTCAAATCCGATGTGAGAAGATTGTATGTTTGTGTTCACACAGCTCTGAAGAAGTCAAGGCAATACTTTGACCTTGTAACGTGATCGTACACCAAGTTGTGGGTTGATTTGGGTCACTTACAAACATAGATGTGAATTGTTAGGAGAGGAAGACTGAATAAAACAATCAAAATGTTGCAGTAAAGCTTTCAGTATGTATAAACAGCAGTTCATTGACAGCTCAGAGGTTAAGGTTCCAGCCAACTGTTACAAGTACAAATCCTAGTACTCATAAAACTACCACCGCTGGGCAAAGGCCCATAACTCTCAATTGCTCTAGAGAAAATGGAGAATGGCTGTCTCTGCACATGTCTAACTAAAAATGGTGAAGTATTTGAGTAGCTCACAATGTTTAACACTGTTGATGAAAACTAAGATGAAAATGCTCATCAATTACTTTATTCCCATTAAAAAAATTAAGCCATGAATAAATAATAATTTAATGACTAAATTAAATAATATTTGAGTTGAGAATTTTCTTATCGTGTGGTTATGATACATTTCCAGGGTATTGATCAGACCAATCCCTATGACACTGGTTGTCTGATGTTACCACAATTCTTTATTCCTTTTACATTTACAGGTTTTATTAATTCTACACAGTTTAATGTGCGAAAACAAGGAAAAATGTATAACCCTGGTTTCATATTTTCCTAGGTTTTATTACTGTCACGTCAGTGTCAGTTTTGGTCGCAATCTCTAATTACTAGAATTAACCACAGCCTCACAGCATGGCCAAAAGTGGCTCCATTTCCCATTAGCTGCATTCATTTCCATGTTCAAGGTCACTAGACTTCTAATGACACACACCTAATTACAGTCACCCACAGTCCTGTAAAGAGCCCAGACTCTCACATATGTACACTTTGCAAAGTCTCACTCCAAACTTCTGTTTTTACGACAAATCCAAGCCTTTTGATTCTGTGCTGATTTCCTGCTTCTCAAATTTCTTGTTTGATACTTTTTGATTCTTGTTTTGCCTGTTCCAGTCTGTTTGCTGATCAGCGGACCCCTTCATGGTTTGATAATGTTTTTTGGAATTGTGTTTTGGATTGGCTGCCCAGGGGCGCGGTGGCTTAGTGGTTAGCATGTTTGCCTCGTACCTCCAGGGTGGGGGTTCAATTCCCACCTCCTCTCTGTGTGTGTGTGGAGTTTGCATGTTCTTCCAGCGCTTTGGGGATTTCCTCCCCCAGTCCAAAGACATGCATTGTAGGCTGATTTGCATTTCCAAATTGTTTGAATGTGTGTGTGATTGTGCCTTGTGCCTGTCCAGGGTGTCCTCAGCCTTGTGCCCCAAGTCCCCTGGGATACACTCCAGGCTCCCCAGTGACCCTGTGTAGGATAAGCAGTACAGAAAATGGAGGGATGGATGATTCAATTTCATTGAATTCAAATGTACAATCACCATTTCCCCCCAACAGTAGTCTCTTTATAAAACCTTGTACCACAGTCATTTGGGTGTAAAAGAGTAAACCATGCCATCTGCTTTTCAGAGGTGTTGTATATTGCTCTGACTGAGAAGCAGCTGTGCTGAGTAAAGTGAAGAGTCTTTTGTCTAAGATCCCTTGACTCACCACTTTAGTTGGCACGAATGCCACAGGGATAACCTGAATTCTTTCCTGAAACTGTGATGATTCACCCTTTTTCAAAGTGAGCTACAACTTGCCTTAGGTTTAGGCATGACTGAAACATGATTGCAAAGTTCAAGCCTCAAGCTGCTCCAAATTACAGGCACAATAGTGTAATAACAAGGCCTTAAGGCAATCTGCTTAGCTATTGTGATGTCTTCTCGAAAATTAGAAAATATAGATAGCCATCAAGATCATATTACATTTTCTTGCAACTTTATCATTGTAAGCCAATTACATCTGCCCTGTTTTGACCAGCTTTGAAAGAATAATAAAGTTTCACACTAGATTTAGCTTGCAGGCACTACTTTTTACTTCCAAACCAAGGTGTCAACAAAGTTAGCTATCCTTTACATGAAAAAAGATTAGGGTTAAGAAATACATTAATTTTACACACTATGTAAAATTTGCTGATAAAATAGAATAATGTTTCAAAGTATAACGAATGACATACAATAGAATGTTAAAATAATAATTGGTTTTATTATATGTCACAAGCTCAATTTACAGTAGCTGCAGTGGTATTATAAGGCTTTCAAGCAGTCTGCTTATCTTAGATTTCTTCAAAACAGAGGATAAAAACTTTGACTGGTGGAATTTTAAGGTCAACATTCCACAGAACTTCCTACTGTTTCAATAAAAGAAAACAAAAGCAATTTATTCTGAAATCTAATTTAACAATGCAAAGGCAAATATTATGCAGGCATTTCATGCAACTCCTTTGATGGGAACAGGGCAGTTGGGAATTTGGGTCTTGGAGAGCTCCAAGAATAATAACAATAGCTCAGTTTTGTATTATTTTGAAAATCTGATTTTACTCAGATAAGATAATAAGTAACAATTAAAGATATGTAATAATTAAAAACATATTAAAGTGTTCTCTTTCCCAAAAGGGAACCATTTCAACCTTGCCTTATATGATGATATGCAAAGTTGTGTAATGCAACTGTTGTGTAGCGTAACTTTCTGAACTTTGCTGCTGGCTGGCATTAAGTACTGAAATCTCAGTTGCCTAGATCCTCCGACTCAATGGCCAGCAGTGAGAGTATGTTAAGTCTCCTTTGGCCCATTTTAGTGTGGAGTTCATTTTTTACCAAAGTATTGGCTTATTAGCTCACTGTATGAGGGAGAAACACATCAGAGCTACATACATTTTAACGTCAAAAGAGATATACCTGGATTTCAAAATAAAATAATTTTGGAATTACAATCAGTATTTTGCTTATCATGCTTATGAAATTAAAACCCATCAACCTCCTGAAAATCTGGAGATTAATATGTGATGAGAAAGCCACACATGTACTCATCCGGGATACTCATTGCCCTGTGAACGGATTTGTTGCTGAGCTGTGGCAAGCTGCTTGGTGCTAAAAGAGACCTGATATTGATCCAGGGAAAAGAACAGAGCCTAAGACATGTTAGGCTCTGATAAGAAGATAAGTTAATGCAGGGCTAATGACACAAGCATGATAGATGCTGAACATACACAAGAGGTACCCCAAGATACCCCACCTAAAGCATGTAAATTTAGATCGTGGGAACTGGTGGCTTAATGGTGTTATGGTGAAAGTTGTGATTTCAAATCCCAGCACTGCTAAGCTGCCAAAGCTGGTACCTTAACCCTCAATTGCTCAGATGTATCCTCTTTCAATTGTGAGTTGCTTTGGATAAAAGCTTCAGCCAAAATGAGCAAATGTAAATCATGAACAAATAATATCATATAGACCTTTATGATAGGATTTGGGTAGACCAGTTTTGGGTAGACCCTTTTTAAGCACAGGGTCATTCTCCCACATTTGGTTATGCAACATTGAAATGAAGGGAGTGAACGCTGAATGCTGTGTCTTGAGACTGGTATCTCAGAAGAATGTTTCTTAGAGGCTTGTGCCTTAAGATGTGTGTCTTGGAGCAGGTGTATTTTAACACCTTGGGAGCATTTTGGAGGCTCATCATGGGGGCTGGTGATGGAGCATGTGTGTCTTAGGGGCTGGTGTCTTTGAAGTATGTGTCTGTCTTGGGGGCAAGTATCTCGGGAGTATGTGTCTTGGGGGCTATTATCTTGGAAGCATGTGTCTGGGGGCTATTATCTTGGAAGCATGTGTCTGTGGGCTATTATCTTGGAAGCATGTGTCTGGGGGCTAGTATCTTGGGAGCATGTGTCTTGGGGCTGGTGTCTTGGGGGCGTGTATATTGGGGGTTAGTGTCTTGGGGGCTGGTATCTTGGAGGCTGGTGCCTTGGGAGCATGTCTCTGGGGGCTAGTATCTTGGGAGCATATGTCTTGGAAGCTGGTACCTTGGGAGCATGTGTCTGGGGGCGAGTATCTTGGGAGCATGTGTCTGGGGGCTTGTATCTTGGGAGCATGTGTCTTGGGGGCTGGTATCTTGGGGGCTGGTATCTTGGGGGTTGGTATCTTGGGGGTTGGTATCTTGGGAGGTTGTCTTGGGGGTTGATATCATGGGGACTGGTGCCTTGGAAGCATGTATGTATCTTAGGAGTTAGTGCCTTGGGTGCTGGTGTCTTTGAAGCATATGTCTTGGGAGCTGGTTGATATACAAGTGAAATAGGTCAACAAGCTAAAGAACACAATCTGTCAGGAATAAGATATGAGGGGGCAACTCACCTGCCTCATCATTAGACTTCACTTTAACCTGGCAGCCACAGCCTGACACCACTGAAGCATGGGGAGATGAGCCTAACCTAGACAGTCCCCTGACCATAAACATTGTGATTTTCCCCCTCTACATTTAGAATCCTAATACATTCTGAAACAGACAGGGTTTTGCCAATCTCTTCTTGAGTAATTGAACATATCGGCCACAAAAAAAAAAATTGCTACTTTGGTTGACTCATAAAGATGCATTCTCCCCATGTGCCCAAAGTAAAACACTGAAAGGGTTAACAAAGCACAATATTAGTTGGCAGGCGATAATGACTCTACATCTATGGTGGTTGAATATTTTTCTTCCAAAAAAAGCATTCACTATCCATGGTTAAGGTCAGGGTACAGACAGATAATGTTAACAGAGACTCCTCACAGGCTAACGAAGGTGAAAAGGAGAAAACCATAGCCACAGAGCTTTTAAAGCTGACGAAAGGAAACAACAAACTATTATTATTAGTGTGTCTACTATTATAAAGATAAAGGAGGAAGATCAGACTACAATTCATTAGTAATTAATATGGAAATAGGAGCAATTCCAATGCTATTAATGCACTGCTGATGTATTAACTTTTGTATTATTCCATTTTGTTAATTCTTCTTGTTGTGACAAATATGTCTGTATGAGCAACTGCTAAGTAAACTTCCTTATGAGTGATATCATGGTTAATAAAATCAGTTACGATTTTTATACCAATCCTCCAACAGCGCAACAGCGTAACAGCAACAGCTTTGATAGTGGCTGGGAAATGACTCAGTGCTCATAACAGAAGCTGATTAGCGTCTGTTCTGTGCTTACACAGTGGTCAAACAGACCACTGATGATGAGAATATGGTGAAAGGGAGCATGACGACAACCTGTGCAGCTGACTCAGATAGTAACTGTGAATAATGATCCTCTAGATGTGAAAGTGCTGCACTGAAGTGAAGTGAGCTGCACTGAAAATTGTCTTTGAATCAATTGAAATTATTATTGAATAAATTCAACCTTTTCAGTGGCTGAAAAGTGAAAATTATGCATTTAATATGATGTAATGTTTCTTTATAACTAAAGAGAACATAGAAAACACTTCTTTATCCTCTATGGGAATTCCTTGTGGAGGAGAAAGTCTGGCTGTTTGTCTTCAGTTCCTTCCAGTTTCACACTTATTCATGCTCCAGAAAACAAACAGCACCCGGTCAGTCACCTCACACCATCACACTAACTCAAGAGGAACAGCTTGATTTGGTCTGTCACTCACATAAACAGAATTTATAGTGGACTTTCCAGCAGCTTCTTTGGGGAAATGCTCACCCTTAGGAGAAATGTGGTGAAGTGGCCAAATCTCATGACATGTAATTTCCCAAAGGTCTGGGGAAAGTTTTCTTGTGATGCTTCTATTAATTCATTACTATGTGATGACTATATGTCAGGATCCCATGCCTGTGTTTGAGCAAAAAGCCTAAAGGTCGCTTGGAATTAACCAAATTAAAATGAGAAAGGCTTGGCGCTACAGTTATAACTGTACTATTATTTTTATTCAATGATGAATCACATCCTTAAACCCTCCAGAGGTTTTCGATCAGAGCCAAGTAACATTGATTGTTTTCTGGGACATGAGAAATATGATGAAGGCAGGCGTGTTATTCACACAGTGATCCAACTTGAAACCAGTGTTTGCTGGAAACAGATATTTACATTCATTTCCAGCTAAATAAATGACTAAAATTACCTTAAAAATAAATGTGAGGTCACATTCAGTTAAAGCGCATCAGATCCATCAGGAAATGCAGTTATATTGTGAAAAAACAGCAGTGTGGGTCCTGAACTGTAGGGGAAGCCCACAGAAATTGGCATTTCTTCATGTGTCCCAGAAGAAGCAAGTGATAGCCTTCACTCCCCTTATGTGAGAGGGGACAGCTGGCTAGTGGGCAGGAATTTGGAAATTACTAAATAGGGAGAAAATGAGGGTAAAATTTATTTTAAAAAAGAATGTTATGCGATAAAGAAATGCTCTGCCTTCCAATTATATATTTAGCAAGTCCTTGTCGACTTTCCCTAGCCACTTGGAAGTGTATCACCTGTCCTGCAGCACAAAGGAGGAATAAATGTGAAGTATATTCACCACTGGCAGAAGACACAATGTAATCATTGTGATTTCTTTGCCAGCTTGTGCTGTCTGTTTTCTTTGAACTGTGTTAATGAACTAACTAGCTACTAATGCCAGCTAGCAAATGAAAGCAGCAAAGTTCCACCAGCTAACATTGTTGTTGATTAATTAATTGGTTACACAAAAATCCAAAACCAAACCTATAAAATTAAATGCTACATTTTCAAAATGTAAAGTAATATATTATACCTGTTTCCACTGATAAACAGCTTCATGTTCTTTTGGAAAGGAAATTACATTAGATCACAATGCCTTCTGGGTAGGTTTTGCTCTTGAAGTCTACGGTAATAGTGTGTTTAACTCCTGATGCTTCAAGCTTTGATTTTGGCCAATAAACTTTATTTAGCTAACAAAGTACCACAAGGGCCTTTATGATGGTGAGCAGGTTTCAAGCAAAAAAAAAAAAAATAGCAAGAAGAAGTAAAAAATGCATTAAAACAGTAATTTAGCATTAAAGGCCTGCACTTCCATAAGCTGAAAATGCCTGTTGGGGTGACTGTGCAGATTACTTTCTTATTCAGAGTTATTATTCGACCATGAAAATATGACGTAGTGCAATTTTATGCAGTGATCTCCCAGGAAGTGTGAAGGTCATTGTATATTTGGGGAGGTTAATCAGCTCTATTCCCAGTCCCTTAATGTCATAAACATGGGTTACACCTCATTATGAAAATCAGTGACATTTAAACAAGTGCGCATCAGAGCACAAAACAAGAACACTATTAGCTCAAGAGAGAGAAAGAAACACTTAAGTGGCCACTAGAAAGGTTATATAACTCACTGATTTGCTGACTGACTGCCTTAGAGCAAAAATACATAGTGTAGGGGAAATGGCTCTTTCTGTATGTGAAATAACTCCTCTGTTTATCCTACAAACCAATGGTAGAAGTAGGTACAGGTGATAGTTAGATGTGTGTATTAATTTTATTAAGTAAATATCAGACTTCGGTTTATAATTTTAGCCTAACTAAATTGTCTTTTTCCAATTTATAAGGTTAATATAACTGATTCCAAACAATGAACTGTACTTCAAATGTTAGAAATACAGTTGCAGACAAATCAGGAATTTATTTCTGTACTTACCCAGTCCCATGTCTTGGTCAACCAGAAACCAGATTAAAATGTTGTAGCTAAGGTAATGTAGTTTTGTATGGATAGGATAGGATGAAGTCCATCACAGGGCATGTCTAGCAGAACATTACACTCAATAGCCTTGAAAATTCTTTTTATTTAAATTGTGGCCTGAACACAGTCTGAACCTCTGATTAAAAGATGCAAATCTCTGAGAAAAAGGACTGAGACATAGACATATGATTGTCAATGCAATATTCATTGACAATTATGTTCACTCATCATCATCATCATCATCGTTATTGTCATTATCATTTCATTAATATGTGAGCATTTCCGCTAAGCATAGCCTCATAGTTGAAGAGTCCACTATGAAGAAATTAAATTAATAAAATCATGTCCAAAACAACACAAAATCATCCGATTCCAGCATGGACTCTGCCTTTCAACCAAACACTACCCAGTTCCTGTTTAGCTCCAATCATCCCTGTCTATATTCACCTTCATTGCAATGTTTTGCTAGCTTGTTAGTTTGAAATCCGAAGCATTATTCTCTGCCTTTCCTGTTTTCCCTGTGTTTGGACTGGCTTTGCCTACATTGCTTTATTTGTTGTTTTCACCTCTGCCTGAAAGATTCTGTTGACGCTTACATCCTCCTGCCTGTGATTTGTGACAACAGTCAGTTAATACCCAAAAATACATTATTTTAAAGACTAACAAGAGAAATATTATCTGTTTTACCTGTCTTAGCTGTATTAGCTGTCTTCTTTTCATACTATTTTCTTCATATATTTGAACACAATTTCAAGACATTCATATTAAAAGATATATAAGGTTTACTCCCACTCATTTTTAACCCAAACAGAACCACATAATACTAAAGTCATGATTTATTTCTATGCTGGTGAAGAAGAGTTTAAATCCTTCCTTAACCCTGAACTTCAACAGCTATATTGTATTCTCTGACTAGTACAGTGAGGGGAAATAAGTATTCAGACACTTTTGATTTTGTTATTTAATATACTTCCAGTCTATCAAAGCCACAGCAAAGACGTTAAACATCAGAGACGTTAAACACAATATGCAGGTGGAAAGTTAATAGAAATGCAACTGTCCCCAGCCAGGTGTGACACACAAAATTTCAAAGCACACTCTCAGACTAATGATAAGGAAGGTAAGAGAGACGACAGCAGTCACTTGAAAAGAGTTGCAGGACGACCTGAAAGCAGCAGGAACAACAGTTACACAGAGAACAATAAGCAATGTACTGCACCGTAATCATCTCCCACACCTCGTGCAAACATCCTCTGCTAAAGAAGAAGCACAGAGATGTGTGCCTAAAAGCATTAAGACAAATCAGAAGTCTTTTCAAACAATTTACTGTGGTCAGTCAAAACAAAAATAGAGGTCTTTGGCAATAATTCAGCTCGTCATGTTTGGAAAAACAAGGGTTATGTGTATGATCCCGAGAATGTCATACCCACAGTGAAGCACGGTGGTGGGAGCATCATGATATGGGGCTGCTTCTCTGCAAACAGTACTAGAGTATTACACATTATCAAAAGAAACATGAATGGACTGATGTACTGGAACATATTAGAGGAGAATTTAATATCATTGGCTAAAAAAAACTGAGTCTGGGGAGAAGATGGCCGTCTCAACAAGGCAATGACCCCAAACATGCAGCCGAAATAACTCAAGACTGATTTTAAATAAGAAGGTGAAGGTGCTTGCATGGCCTCACCAATTTCCTGAATCACACTGAAAATTATTAAATTGCAAGTCCATCAGCGGGACCTTTGTAACCTCGGAGGATTGAAGATGATTTAATGAATGTCCAAAATAGAACCACAATGCTACAAAAAAAAAGCTAATTATTTCTTAGCATAGACATCTCAAAGCTGTAATTACCACCAACAGCTTTGCAACAAAGTAGTAATGTAGTAATTTGTAGTGTCTGAATAAATGTTTTCTATCACAGAAGACACTTTTGGAAACCTCAGTGACACTGCTCTAAGTCAAATCCCAACAAGAAAGACATTTAACGAATGTGCATTTAGTTCTCCTGTTAACGTCTACGAAGAAAACCTGAAGGTCTTCCATGAAACAGACCTCAAAATGCCTTGAAGCCACAAGGAGAAAAGTTTTCACAGCTTTCATTACAAGCCTGAAGCTCTGTAGGATCATGTAGCAAAGAGATTCATTTTCCCAATAGCAGGAAATCAGATCTAGGATAATGTTCTGACCATGATCACCATGATAATTGCATGAATATGCCTTAAATGAGGGCTGAGATCATTCGTACTGGATATGAGCTCTGAGCTGTTTTTAAATATACCTCAAGGTCAATCGTTGGAGATGTTATCATTCATCATGAAATAGTGCTGACATGTTACAGAAAAAAATACATGGGGTGTGTAGTGTTGGAGTTGGGGGGTGTTTTTGCACACAGTATGATTTATGAGCTCTAAGGATAATGCTGTAAATCAAAGTTATGCTTTCAATCTGACCTGCATTACAATCATGATACTGTTGTTTGAGTCCTGATTATATTTACTGTGTTCTAAAACTGACAACATACACATTCGACTCAATGTGAGTCTTGCAGAAATATAATAAGGGCTAATTTATGGCTGCCATATTTTCAGGCTGCTTTATGTTTTCCCAAATGCACAGTTAATTATCTGCACACTCATTCTACCATATTTAAATTGCTCTGAATTTACATAAACTCTACTTAAGTGCAGTATTTAACACAGCCTGAAGACTGGAGTAATGGGACTGCGCCGGATGATGGATGATGATGAGGACAGCTTTCTGCTATACATTTAGATCATGGTTGGAGGGTTTGAGGAAAAGGTGTTTGTCTAAAACCTGTGCAGAAATAAAGTGAGAAATAGAGGTTTCTGTCTTTTGTGAGGTTTGTCATGTACAGAGTTCACCTTGTGCAGGGTGTAAAAAAAGTATTAGAAAATGTTGGTTTGATAATGAAAAGAATCATGTTCATCTTGTTTATACTAAGGATTTTTTTGCTCAGGAACTTAACACCAGAAACTTCAGCCAAGGAACTTTAGCCCATGACTTCAAGCCCAGGAACATTAGCCCCAGGACATTTTAGCCAAAAACTTTAAGCTCAGGATCTTTAGCCCAGGAACCTATGGAAAAAAAAATTATTTAAGACTGGGCACTTTAACCCAGGAATATAAACCAAGAAACTAAGACCAGGTGATTAAAACCAGGAATCAAGACAGAGAATTTCAGCTCAGGAACTTTAGCCAAAGAAATTAAACCAAGGAACTTAACGTCTGGAATTTAGCCCTGGAAACTTTAGCCCAGTGACTTAAACCCTGGAACCTAAAATTGGGAAATTAAGCCCAGGAACTTCAAACATAGAATCTAAGACTGAAAATCTTAAGATCAGGAACGTAAGCCAAGGAGCTTAAAACCAGGAACCAAAGACCAAGAATTTCAGCTCAGAAACCAAGCCAAGAAAACTAAACCCAGGAAACCAAGCCAAGAAATTTAAGCCCAGGGACTTAAACCCAGGAATTTAAGAGTGCGAATTTAAGTCTGGTAATGTTAACCCAGGAACTTTAAACCTGGAACTTAAGACTGGGAATTTATACTCAGGAACTGAAGTCCAGTAATATAGGACTGGAAACTTTATGCCAGGAACTTAAAACCAGGAACCTAAACCCATGAATTTAAGACTGGTAACTATCCCAGGAACTTAAAACCAGGAAACTAAGCTGAGAAAGTCCAAGAGTAATTTAAGGAACTTGTTACTGTTTTATATTGTTTATTTTGTTTTGGTTTTTTTCTGTTTTTCTCTGTTCATTTATGCTTGTGACACTCCACAGGTAGTGAGCAAAGGGTTCAACATATTGCTTAATCAATAGGAGTAAACAAAACATCATTAGCCCTAGTAACCACTCGCTGAGTTGTGTAAGCACAAGGGCATGGAGTTTTGGCCCTGACTATTGACGAGGCTCATTCTGATGCTTGAGTTCCTAATTAAACTCCGTTTAAGCTGAAACCCCATCCAAAGGAAAGGGAGCTGGAAACTTGGAGCCAAGTTCAAGCACCAGGTTTAGTCCACAGTGGAAATGGGGGCTACTGAATCCATCTAGCTTGCTGCTTCTACTTGATGGTTTAGTTTCATTCATACTAATGTCCAGCACACACTAACAATTTTACCATAACTAATATTTGCACTTTTTTAAACATTTTGTCTGGGTAGAGAGTGTACGTAGTTTAAACAGCGCACTAAACTGGTTGGAGGAATGAAAACAAGCAGTATTTTGCTAGGAACAAAACCACAACTGAAAATGTAATCATCCTTACCTGTTTTGGAACAGAAATCTTTGTTGGCAGTTATTAATTAATAAAGGTAGCTTTCTGTTGCAGGAAGCTGATTGGCTTATTATTTATTTCTTACCATCATGCTACTTCATGGATATTAGTGAAGACTGAAGATGTTGTTGGAGAAATATAAATCAACACAATGGAGTTATAATGGTGTTATTTATTAGTCTGAAAAAGCCTTTTATCGACATCCTAGTCTGTACCATTGAACATGATAAAAAAAAAAAAAAACAGTAATGATTAAGCAAAATGTTCACCGAACATGAGTGTTTTCCTGTTTTACTTTCAGTTTTGCCCTAATAAGGATAATCCTCTTATATGGTGTTATGGGTTTGATTAGTCACTACTTAGCTGGAACTACTAGAATTTAATAATTTCCCAAGTAATATATTTCCTTCTTTGTATTCCTCTTTATCTTGTTGTACTTTCCCCATTGTATTCATTACGGAATACGCGTGGATGCGAGGAGTGAATCTGCTATGACGTTATCACATGGATAAGGCTGTGCAAGCACGACTGAAGTTTCTCTTTTCAGTCATGTGGAAATTCCCAGGCTTGGACTCATGATGGATGATGGTTAGTGTTTGGGATTGCAGATTAGCAGCCAGAACTCATCCTGGGTCAACAGATAAAAAAACTGTAATATCTGAGTCACCAGGCACTCCTAGTTCTTATTAACTTTTTACACTTTTTTTTTTTTTTTTGAAATCACACTACTGGCTGATTTTCCCTCTGGGCCAGTAGTCTATTAAAACAGAATCACATACTGTATATCACCAACTTTGGGTACATTCATTTTAACTAATTAGTTTTTTAAAAATCCATTTTAACTAATTAATTCTGTGTGTGCTATGATTAAAAAAGCACACCAATTTTCTGTGCAGCTCTCGCCAGAAAGGCAAGGCAAGGAAAAAAAAAAACTGCCTGAGAAAGGAACCATGTTATACAATTTCACTTCACTGCCAAAAACAGTCGTAGAAGCTTTTATCCCAAAGTGACTTACAAGTGAGGAAGCATTAAACTGAATAGTTGAATGTTAAAGGTCTTGCTTAAGTGCCCAACAGTAGCTCTCTGATATTCCTGAGCTTTGAACCCATAACCTTCTGGTCACTAGTACAGAACCTTAGCCAGTGTGCAACCACTCATTGAACATATTCACTGCTGCTGTTTCATGGTTCAGAGTGAAAAAGAGACAGTGCAACAAGCAATACTGAATTAAAATGTTCTCAATTATTTGCAAATTAGGTATGACTCTGTAAAGTGACAAATCCAAACGACTGGCTCAAATGATTCCTTGTATCAATCATATGGTGCATGTGGTGCGATGCTTTTCTTTCAGTTCCCCACTCACAACTTTACCTCCTACCTGCATTTAAGTAGTAATGACACACCCACAAGAAATAAACCAATAATGGCACAAGGGACTTATCACGCACTGTTGTAAATGAAGAAAAAGCCATGCGTTTGATCTCCTTGCTTCTGTTTTTAACAAGTTCTAAAAGATGTCAGTCTCAGCAAAACATTCTTATTATTAATAAAAGGGATAAGAAAAAAATTGTGTTGTGCATCATTCTAGTTTGTTAGTTGGATGTCCCTCCCAACCCACCCCCATCTAACCTTTTTGTTTGTTTTTGTTTGGTTCTGGTGGTCCGGTCTCCGTCTTTGCCCTGCCATTGGTTGATTAATCTATTGTGTTTACCTGTTCTGTGTTTCACCTTAATGAATCTGTCAATGTATACCCTCCTCTGTCCATTTCTCTGTGGCAATGCTTACATGCACATCAATTTTCCAGTACTAATCGGAATTTGGCAATATTTTAATTAGTATTGAGTCATATAAACGCCACAATCCGAGTGCCCGATTCAGATTAAGACAATATTCTGATTTCCCAAATTCTGATTCCCACCCATGGAATATGCCTGTTTTAATCTGAAAATTGTTGCATATAAACAGCTTATTCAGAAAATCCACTGAAAGGAGATATATGTGCATGCTCAGTCCGCAAGGAATTGTGGGTGCTAACAGATGTTTAGCAACTCAGGCTTACTTACAATGACCATGTATCCAGGAATATTCTGATGCCTGTACGCATACAGTATAAACATCGTATTCAGAATATGGTTGCAACATGAATATAGACCTTAAACGTAATTTGATGTGCATGTAAACGTAGCCATTGCGAAGTCTTGCCATTTGTACCATGCAGTTCTGAGTGTTATTTCTCTGTTTTTTATTTGTGATTTCTCCAAATCATTTTTGATTATGGATTTTTCCTTCTTTGATGTTGTCTGCTGGTGTATTGACACCAGCTATATGTAACATGCAAAGATGAGATGCATTGCAGGAGTCAAAACTCAGGCAGGCAGTAGCAAACTAGGATAATCCATTGGAAACTAGAGCAAGGCTTAGAATTTAATGAGACAAATAGCATGATAAGACTACGCATTGACATAATGAAACACCAGGGCTGAAATACACAAACTAATCAAGGGAGGAACTGAAAACAGGTTAGAGCAATCAGGACACACTACGAAGATAAACCAATGACAAGAAAGGGGTGGAGACAAGACAAAATGCACACAGTGTATAAACAATAAAGCACATGTCCTGACACTATCACATGAAGTAAATAAACATTAAACACAGGTGCAGCGTTGTTCATGCTGGGAGCTGTGATGCTCGCCAAGAGCCAAGGAACGTGATGGGAGGGGGAATTCGTCACATGAGTTTATGCACTTGTCTCCTGTCACATCGACGTTACCCTTTCGATTGAATAGAAAATTCATTCAGGTTGGCCTCAATTGTTCATCTGAGATAGTTGCATGCACAAAACTTATTCTATCTGTCAGCAGCTTTGGTAGGAAATTGGCTGTGGATTTGTCTCTACACATCAACAACAGAGAGAGAGAGAGAGAGAGAGAGAGAGAGAGAGGGAGGATAAGTAAGCTGTCAAGTGTTGGCATGTGTGGGAAGCTACTATCATTTTTTCACTAATAGTGAAAAATCTGATAATTTCACCTTATCCTAAACCCGACAGATAAATACACAGTGGATTTTACAGTAATATGACAGTACTTGTGCTTGACTGTTGAATAACAAAGCTAAGCATTGCGTTCTGCATGTTAGAAATGTTTTGATGGGTTGAAAGAGCACTTCACGAACAGCTCTCTCTAATTCAGTTCTGTCATAAATACAGCGATTAGTCTGTCACAAAGTGAATGAGGTAGCCATTAAATTGGGTGATTGTTTGGATGTTTTGTAATTAAAATAGTTCATGTGACAAGCCAGAAAGAATGCATGTGTAACTTCACACTAGAACAGTAGAATCAGGACAGGGGTTCTGTGGGGCACAGGAAAAAAAAAAACAGTCATAGCAGAGGGCAGGTTTTGTTAGGTTAAAAAGACAATAGACAAAAATAACTTACTACTGCAATAAATCAATCATAACTCTTTCTTCCTAACAATTTTATTGAGCTGGGACCATCTGTGATTTGAAATATGTATATATATATATATATATATATATATATATATATATATATATATATATATATATATATATATATATATATATATATATGGGGCCTAAGACAGAACCTTGTGGGACAACAAATTGCTAACTGTCTGTCGAGTAATATCTAAGCTGGCCAAGTCCTTTTCTGTCTAAATGGACTGTGTTTTTAAGTTTGTCTAACCACTTTCTCCACATTCTCAAACCACACTCTAAAGTGCAGTGCTTAATGCTCAGCATACGTTTTATCAGGACCGATCCAATAATCACAGTTGTAGTCCATAGCGTAGGTCAAAGATCAGGCAGGAAGCATTAAACAAGAAATCAAATAATCAAAAAACATGGGAAGTAGGCAAGGTTGAACCAGGAAACATGGAACGTGGAAACTTGGAAATGGGCCTAATGACACTAATGAATGATAAGACTTTGCAATAAAACACAAAAACAGAATGATGTAAATGAATAAACTAATCATTGAGTTAACACAGAACAGGTGAACACAATTGGATAACTCACCAATGACAGGACGGAGGTGGAGACAGGACAGAAACCAATGCAAAGGCAAATGGTCATAACATTAAAAAAAAAGCAGAAAGTCAAAGCAAATGAGAGCAGCACTGGGAAATGTGCCACATGCACGAGAGGGGTAAATCGTGACACACACTTTTTTGTGTACTCCTCCATGCCTTTTCCTCCATCATTCTTAATGTTTTCACTTAATAAGGATACCTTTTTTACTTATAATAATAAAGAATTACTGTATGTAATTTTGTTTGTGAAATATCATTTGCCAAATCCACATATTAGTCCTTGAAATTTGCTGAAATAAAAAATAGCTCTCAATAATGGACTCAGACTCAGATTACTTTATTGGCGAGTCTGGTGTATTTCTAGAGCTTTTTCAGCTCTATTTATAAAAGTACAAACATCAATATTGTCCATGTGCTGTACTCATTAGGATTGTTGACCAGTGGCAAGGGTGTACTTATAATATTGAGCAAGTGTCTGACATTGTCCATGTCTGTGTTTAGGCATTTCTACTCAAACAATGCCACAGATTCTGAAATTCTGTATGAAATAAATTAGATGGTGTTAGATTAACTGCTGCAGTGTGGACTCAGGTGAACTCAGATGGAGTATATTTCTCACTGGTAATTATACTGAGTGCAAGAGAGAAAGCAGCATAAATAAAACTTGGCTCTTAATTAGATTCACTGCCAACAAACCAATGCCTTTGTTCTCGAGTATAGGACCTTCACAAATACACCAATCCGTGTAGAGAAAACCACAGATGTCAAAATATCAGGCTCAAAGAAATGAGATTACCCTGCACTTCATCTGCTGCAGTTAGCCAAAGAAATGACAATAGCTAAAACAGCAATACAGCATAGTATTAGTCAGATTTCAGGGTAAATTTCTAAATCCAAGAAGACTGACTACATTGGATTTGTTTTATCCACCTTCGACTGGTTTCTTGTTTTGCCCTGAAGTTAACTGGCAATACATGGCAGTACATGATAATACATGTTTTACTGTCATGGTATTTAAGTGAACTAGTGGCATTCTATAATGCTCTTTGTTTATAAGGTACAGAATGCTGGGTTGTTAGTGTAGGGCAGGGGTCTTCAGTCGTATCTGCAAAGGGCCAGTGTGGTTGCAGGCTTTCATTACGGCCAAACTGGAGGCTCAATTGATAGTTGATGGAAGAACTAGAAGAAATGATTAAACAAGTGAAAGGCTCCTGCTTGGCTGGAATGAAAGGCCTCAGCCACACCAGCCCTTTCTTGATAAGATTGAAGACCTCTGGTTTAGGGGTTCTCAAAACCTTTGCATCTAGGGACGCTTTTTAAGTGTAAAACAAACACAGACCAGGCTACAGATTCCATCTCTTCCTGGGGGATCCCCAGATGTTCCCAGGCCAACTGTGAAATATAGTCTTCCCAGCGGGTACTGGATTTTCCACAGGGTCTCTGTCTAGTGGGATGTTCCTGATGCAGCTCTAGTGGGAGGCAACCAGCGGGCATCTTTGTAATTACCCCAAACCACCACAGTTGGCTCCTCTCAGTTCGGAGGAGCAGCAGCGCTTTTCAGAAGCTCTCCCAGATTTCCAAGCTCCTCACCCTATCATAGTCAGTATACCCAGCAGACCCTGCAGAGGAACCTCATTTCTGTCACCTGTATTTGCAACCTTATTCTTTCAGTCAGTACCCACATCTCATGACCATAGGTGAGGATATGGACATAGATTGACAGGTAAACAGAGAGTGTCTTCTGCAAACTGAAGACTGGATGGCACAAAGTAGTGACCCAGATACCCCATACTCCTGCAGTACCTCCTACAACAAATGTTGAGGCACACAATCATAAGCCTTCACTAAATCCACAAAACACATGTAGACTGGATTAGTATACTCCCCAGCTTCATCACAAAACTGTGATAGAGTAAAGAGCTCCCTTGTTCCCCCTGAATCCTCGATTTGACTATCGGACGTAGTCTCCTCTCCAGAACCCTGGCATGGACTTTTCCTGAGTATGATTCCTATATAAGTGGACACATCCTCTGGTCCCCTTTTGTAAAAAAATTAGGGCCACCGTCCCAGTTTGCCAGCCCAAAGGCACTGCCCCAGGTCTCCAAGCCACACTGAAGAGGTATGTTAACTACACCAGCCCAACCTTGGCCAGTACCTTCAATATCCCTGGCCAAATCTCATCCACCCCTGTAGCTTTGCCACCATAAAGGTTTCTAAGCACCATAGTATCCAAAGCTACAGAGATGGACTCTGAAACATCAGAGATTTCTGGAACTGCCTCCACTGGCATGTCCACTGGGATCAGGAGCTCCTCATAATGCTCCTTCCATCCCTCAACAGTATCCAGAGTAGAGGTCAACACTCCCTCATGCTTGCTCAGCAGAGTAGCACCAGGGAGTCAGTAGGAATTTCCTGTTCGAGCACCACTTCCACCTACTCCAAGAAAGATGAATACTCAAAACTAATATGGTGCATAAGCACAAACAACAGTCAAATATTTCCCTCCTTAGACACAAAATCTCACTGAGGCAACCCTCTTTTCCACTGGGAAAAAATAAAAGCACATTCCCTGTTTCTGACACACATACATAAACACACCATTCCATTTCACTCTGTCTAAAACCAAAATGTGTGTGAAGCTCCTATTAGTCTCCCCTCTACATGCCTTTATGGGGACCAGTGCCCTCATTTACATGTATACATATGTGCCTAAATTGTGTGAACGTCTCTACACTGCAAAAAAAGGTAATCTTAGCAAGTGAAAATTTGTCTAGTATTTCTTATTATAAGATAAGATATTAGATACAGTAAATGAAATATAAGATCACTGAACCTATTTGGACATTATTACTCATTTCGACCTTGTAGTTTTCTTATTTTGTTAGCAGATAATAGTGGCAGAGAAATAAATGCTTAAAATGAGCAAAATTATCTGCCAATAGAACAAGACTATTTCAAGATTGAAATGGGTCCAAATCGCTTGAAATAGGTTTAATAATCTAATATTTGGTTTATTGTAATCTTATAATAGGAAATACTAGATAAATTTGACTATATTCAAGGTATTTCCACTTGATAAGATGTCATTTTTTTGCAGTGTACACAAAATGTGGCATTTATGAAAATTAAATTTTTCTTAGTTTTGTTCATATATAGTGACCATGCATATGGGCATCACTTATCAGTGTAAAATAATGCTACAAATGGAATATATTGGCTCAGGAGCCAATGACAAATAGCTTGACTCTTAATTGTATTGATCAAAATCAAACTCTGTTTCAAAAAAGTTTTTTTGTTTGAACTCGGTGGCACTCTACACCAATGATTGTACTTCTAGCAGTGAATGGGTCATGCTTCTCAAGTTTGCTGACAATACTATCTTGGTTGGCCTGATCTCAAATGGTGATTAGTCTTCATACCGTCATGGTGTGAAGCCAACAACCTGAGGATGAATGTACAGAAAACTGAGGAGATGGTAATTGGTAATGGATTAAAATACACCCAACTCCTCCCCTTATGTCACTCTGAAGTCAGCAAATTCCTACAAATTCATCGGAACAGTCATCCAAGAGGACCTCAAATGGGAGAGCAACACTACCACAATTATCGAGAAAGCCTGACAATGCATGCAAGACAGATCAAGAAATGTGGGCTGCTCACAATGCTGCTGGTTCAGTTTTATACAGCCATCAAAGAATCATTCATCACATCTTCCTTCTTTGTCTGCAAAGCTGCCAACCTTAAAGAGGAATACATAGTCTAGCTGGGTGGGGGTTGGGGTGGTAAAAGTAAAAACGCAGTAAGCAGTAATAAACAACACTACTTTTTCAAGATAGTGCTTTGAGAAGTAGGCCTGTCCTGTTAAGTTGGTAGCTGAGTGGTTAAGGCATTGGGCTACTAAATGGACGGTTGTGAGTTCAAATCCCAATGCTATGAAACTATTGTCACTGAGCCCTTGAGCAAGACCCTTAATTGTTCATTGGTATCCTGTCTCAATTGTAAGTTGCTTTGTAAAAAGGTCATAAGCCAAATAAGATAAATGTAAATTGCTTGTCATTTGTAATTATCATACACTGCTGACATTTTCCTGTTGATCTGCTGCTCAAACTGTTTGAATGTGTTTACACTGACTGGCTCAGGAGTGCAACGAAACAAACTAAATACCATTTCACCAAAAAAAGTGTAATTTCTGACCATTTTAAGCTAAAATTTTCAGTAGCATCCCTAATAAATATAGTCAACTGATGCTAAATATATATTTCTCGAAGGTTAGCTAAGTTGAACATACATTGATAGCCTTTATTTCACCCTAGTAAACTCAAAACATTCTCCGTTTACCTTGACAGAAAACGAGGGTCAGTGCGTCTTTCAGAGACAGAGTGAGAGCCCTAAGAACTCAGACTAGCCAACACCTGTACAGCTTCTTTCCCTAAACATTCATCCTTTTAAAAAAGGACCTTTCCCACATCCAACCTCTGTAACATTTAATTGGACTGACATTAAACACAGATCCTGGGTGGTGTGGTATTATAGTGGGTAGTGTTACTACCTCACAGCTCCAGGGTCCCTGGTTTGATCCTGAGCTCAGGTTTCTGTCTGTGTGGAGTTTTGCAAGTTCTCTCTGCATCTCTGTGGGTTTTGTCCAGGTTCTCCTGTTTTCTCCCACCTACCCAATCATGCTGGTAGGTGGACTGGTGCTTGAGGTGAATATGTGTATGGTGGCTTGTGATGGACTGACATCCCATCCAGTGTTTCTGGGATAGCCTTTGGGTCCACCATGACCCTGACAAGAGTAAAGCTTACTGAAAATTAAAGAATGAATGGATGAACAGCCCAGTGCGCTGCAGTTATATCTATTGACTGTTGATGTTGAGTGTAAACGGTTTTTGTATATTGTGTATAAGTATTGTATATTGCATGAAAAGTGTTCTCCAAGACAAATTCCTTGTACACCTTGTACACGTATCGGTATTTAAATAAGCAGTGACATGCACACATGGTGACATCAATTAAATTCAGTTTATTAAGCTTCAATACTTACACTGACAATGCACATTTGATGAATTCCAATTTTACTGATGCAATTCTACATTTTTTGCATACATATTAGAAACTTTTGGTTGATTAATGAGGCCTTGGCACTTTGTTTCCAAAAGGTGTCTGTGAACAGGATGATATGAATACAAATGTACATTCTCTCTCTCTCTCTCTCTCTCTCTCTCTCTGTCTCTCTATCTCACACACACACCCACACACACCCACACACCCACACACACACACAAGCTGTGCATCCTTGATGCATCATTTGAATTGCAGAAGATACAGGATGAAGTTTTTCTCTAAGATGGTTTCACACTCCTCCGTTAGTAGTGAAACCATCCACTCCTGACTCTATCAGTATGTAGAGAGAGAGAGAGAGTGTGTGTGTGTGTGTGTGGTAAACTACTCAGACCCATACTTTTAAAACTGAATATGGCTGAATGTCTCACTCCGTTTTTCAGTCCATTTTGTTAGACTGCTATAATTCATCTGCCAGACACACACACACACACACACACACACCAAAATTGTTTCCTGTAATATGTGGTGCACATCTCAAATGGTACATATGAGAAAACATGACTAATGAAGTAAATAGAGTACGGTGCTGTCAATTTTGGAGAGCCAGGGGAAAACAAACAAACGAAAAAAAATGATACGCTGTGGTTAAATTGGCCGTCTGCATGAAAGACATTAAGACAGGATGTTATTAGCAATACGAAAATTCTAAATTTGTATTTAATTTCTATTGTGACAGTCACAGATGGAGATTAGTTTCCATTTGTAACCCATCTCCAGGCTTCTTCAGTGTTTTAGGATTCAGTGGAGGGATATCTGAAAGATTAGCTCATTTTCAGACTGACTAAGCCGATGATCTAATGGACTCCAAGGATGGAGAAAATCATTTATGGTTTTGTGTCTACTGCTTTTGCAAGCAGGACTCCAGAGAGCCGTGTGGATACAATTGCAGAAGTTTAACACAATCAATACTGATCTACAGCGGGAATTAAAACAGGCAGATGAAACGAATGCAGGCAAATTCATGCTTGAAAAATCCACATCAGGTGAGACTGAAATCTCAGCTGTGAAGCCAGATGTGCTGAATAAATGTAGATAATGATAACGTATGTGTCATTGATTCCTCCTGTTAATCCTCTTTGGTTTTCATTAGTTCAGCCTGTTGTCAGTGTCACATGTGTCTTTTTCTTAGTTATTCACACTTTGAATATGCACTATTTGGTGTGTTCTTGTTTCTTTTTTTAATTTCACGTTTTCTGTTTCTTGTTTCTCAATATTCTTGTTCCTATGTCTTGTCCTAGTGCTCTTGGTTATATTATTGTTGTATGTAAAAGATGTAATGCAGGAAATTAATTCCATAAAAACGTGTGCAAAAAAAAGTGTGCAAATTAGCATTTTAATCTGTTTTTGATTGTGACAAATAATTCTTTTTTTTAAATATTTATTTTATATTTCTTTCTTTATTTGTCATGAATACCAATTTGTATGGTTTTTACTATGCTTCCATGTCACAACAGTGTATCAGGTTTAATGTAGCAGTAAAGGGTCCTACATTTTTACTTCTGCTTTTACAAATTTATTGTAGTGTTTCTCAAAAATGCATATCACACTTTTAAGGATTTCACTTGACTCACCCTTGTATATAGTATATTAAATCAGCAGTAATGATGTACTCTACATCACGTAAGGTTGATAACCAAAGATTTACAAATTAAAGATTAAATAGAGTATCTGTATACATTAACCCTGTGAAATGAACACTGTGGATAATTACTTACAACAGACTCCTTAAATTCAATGCTATGAACCATTTCTGTTTTGAAATTGTCCTTCAGGTTTGTCTAACACAGCATCACAATGAGAGCCCGTCAGAAAGGTATTTAATACAGAACAATTTCAAAAAGAAATGAAGAAATATTCGGCGCTCTGCTGTGTCCCTCTGTGCAAAACGTCTTCCATTTTAGCTTCCATAGCTTCCCAGTCCAAAGTGTTCTCAGAAGACATACACTGTGACCATTTCAAAACATAGGAAAGTCTGTAGCACCAGATCACACCAGATCAGTTAGCTGAACCCAGAAACACGTATTATTTAATTAGCAAACATAGCAGCACTTTTATATGCTGATAAAGTGGCTAACATGCGTAAGCAATATTTACAGTTATGGTGTGCCAGTTATTGTGGTAACTGATATGATAAATTCACATCAGAAGTCTTTGTGCAGTGAGCCCATTGCATACAATACATAAGCTCAATGGTCTAAGATTTGAATCAAAATAATGAATCAATTCAAAACTGAATAATGGTAACCATAGCAACAGTATTCAATGTAGCTCACTTACTAAAGCACAATGTTCGACTATGGCAGCACAATGCTTTCAGTCCAATATAAAGGTTCAACAATAATCCATAAATACCCTTTAATACCCTTTTATTCCCTCCTGAATGTTAGGAGCTTGTAGAATGAAATTATCGTTAAATTCCAATGTCGTGGACGGCAGCACTGTAACTTAATATGAACTGATCAATGCAAATGATAGCTGAGTACTGACTTGTAACACCAAGGAGTAGTTAAGAAGCACACACACACACACACACACACACACAAAAGTCTTCATTTGTCTGTCCTGAGAACCATTAAGCTTCACAAAATAAGGATATTTGTGGGAAAAAAATAAGCACACTGGCTGAAATGCATGGTGACCTACATACTTACACCTACATACAACTACACACACACACACACACACACACTCTCTCTCTCTCTTTCTCTCTCTCTTTCTCTCTCGCTGTCTCTAACAAGCAAGACATTGGACCTCTTCTGACAGCAAAAGACCTCACTGCACATTCACTTGCTACACAGTTTGTTTCGAGAACAGCGCTGTGACTTTCCAGTTGCGAATCAGGCCTCATTTCCTTTTTTTTAAATCTGACATTTGCCTCAGTCTGTCTCGGAGGAGCGTCCAGAAAGGTCACGTCCTCAGCTGAAAAGGTGACGCATTGTAGTAGTGCCAGAGAAACAGGACAAAACCAGCTTTTGTGTGCTTTCCCAATGTTCTTTTGAGTTTGTTCATGTGAGTTTGATATAATACTTAATCCACAGCCAAGTCCAATGGCTCTGATTTTGTTGGAAGAAGACTTAAGAACTAAATCATTTTATGTTGTGTTCAGGAACATCTGATCCCAGAATACAGCATCACTGGTAAACAGGAATGTACTACTGAACGACACACCAAAGGTTCTTTCTCTCTGGCTTGGACTAAAACCAGAATCTCCTTATCTACCACATCTGTAGCTAATGTGAAATTACTACAGATCATGCAGATCAGTGAGAGCACCAAGGCCTCACCACTAGTCCTTCAGGGACCCCAGAAGTTTTATTGATTAATCTTCTATAATAGCAGCTTTCACATGTTTATATGTGAAAGCTGCTATTATGTATTATCTGCAGTTATAATATGTGCTCGTTCAAATACGTTATAGTTTCTATAGTAACAGCGTTCACAGGGACTTGTATGTCAAAATCTAAGCCTGATAAACAGTTTAAAAACATGCTATTTAAATGTATAATTGTTGATATGTTTTTCTGTAAGGAGACATTTATTTAACATTTATGGAAGGAGTCTCCAGTGTCAGAGTTTTATATCAGTCAGTAGTAAAGCTGCAACTTCAAGTTAAGGATTGTACTTTGCAATTTTTTTAGCGTCACACCAACTCAGGATATGACACCTCCACACCACCAGAGGGACCCCACTTCCTGATCTGTTTCACTTCCTGTTTTATGGACTATATAAGGGGATAGACACGGACACTTGCACTTTTTCTCTTTGACTTGCCGCTATCTACGTTGAGTAAGTTGTGTATCTGATGTTCTTCTGACTCTTGTTCCACCTTTGTGATTATTCTTTTCACACACACACACACACACACAAAAATAAAAGCCCACTTCCAGTATAAATCTGAATACGGATACAGAGACGGATAATGTGTTGCATTCTATTACAAATCCCTCTTTAACCACCAGCTATAACCGATACTGAAATTTATTTAAGCATTTGTTCAGTAACACCTACATGTTGCCAATATTACGTAAGCTATATCTATTTCTTAATAGTAATAGGTTCCTTTCTTTTTTTAAAATAACTTTTAAATCCTTCAGGCATGTTTTTGGTGTGATGAGATTTTTTGGCTCTTCTCCTCCTCTCTGCTTTCTGAATCCAGCTGAATCCAGCTGCTTCTGAGTGCTTCTGACTGATTCAGTGTCCCGTAGCTCACTTAATGGCGAAGTGTGTGTGTGTGTGTGTGTGTGTGTGTGTGTGTGTGTGTGTGTGTGTGTGTATGGGGTCCTGCAGAGCCAGGCTGAAGATTTTCCTTTGCTCACCACATCTGAAGAAAGTGTTCAGTAATGAGACTGTGTCCCCTCTTGGTAAAGCTGGGGAACACTTCACAGCAAAGGCAAGTAAGAAGTCTATGTGAGTGGAAGTGGGATTGTGACACCACAACACTCAACATCGCAACATCACGGAGTGTAAAGCTCTGTTGCAATATTTTGAATAAATTTACTTATTAGTTCTTTATCAGTTTTACTCCTAATGAGTATTTTATTAACTTTATTGTGTGTTCTGCTTTCATCGCCAAAAAAATAAATAAAAATAAACAAATATATTTTCTTTTCTATCTTTATAAGGGTCTATCAATCAATTACCATAATTCAAAAAGATGTTTCAAACTATGGTGCAAAATTATTGGCTGTTGCTTTTGTTAATGTCTTGTTTCTCGGGGGTATTAATTTGTGGTTGGGCACATGTAAAATCTCTATCTTCCATCACCATGCAAAAAAAAAAAAAAAAAGGGTTCAGTAAATGGGATGGGAATGAAGAAATGGTGTGATTGATGGTATCAAAAGCAGGTTTTGGAGTTAATTTTAGGAGGCGAGGCAGGAAATATACTAAAAAATATACTAAACAGTTTGCTGCATACGGTTCTGACAAAGCTGTATTAAGTTCACTGAATCCAATAAATAAAGTTTACTAGCTTCAACTTGAACCAGGAAGGAAACCTATTTTGTATGGTTTTCACATAGAACCAGTAAGGTTTTCCCCCTTACGTGTTCTACATTTAAGTTTTTTTTTCCCTAAGAGTGACATGCTTTTTATTATAAGAACTGTACACTCAAAAAAAAGAAAAAACTTTAAGTAACCTTAAAGTTTTTTATGTAGAACCATACAAAATAGTGTTCTAGCAGAAGGGTTTCGAATAGAGCTCTTGTTGAAAGCTAAGAACCATTACTAATCCAGTGAAATTCTTGAACATCTGTTTTTCTCAGAGTGTCCCAGGCTTATGTTAGGGAAGAAAATGTTTAAGAAATGTATTTAGGGGAAATAATAGTAGTTTTTGCAAAATGACCAAATGAAAACTGGTGTTTTGGCTTGTACTACATTTCCTGTTTAATTCGATGAACGTCTCGGTATAACAGTGACACTGGCAGCAGCTTTTGTTTACTACACTCAGAGGAAATGTGGGGAAAATGCAGCGCAGCCTGCTGAGCATCAGAATGTGTTATTTACAACAAATTAGTGACAGCATGCCATGCTTTCAGGCATGTGGTTGAAAATACACAACACATATCTCACTGTGCATGTAATCAAGCCGTCACTGCAGATGCAATGTGATTAGTTTGAGCATGAGTAGTCTAACCTCAATCACCGCAGCCCCATTTCTTTGTTGGCTCTTGGCTGACAGAGCTGATCTCATGCCAAGCTGAAAAGGTTACAGCCTCAGCGACAAACAGAAGCTGCTCCAGCCACTCCAGCCGCGATACCATCTGAGTTCTGGCTGTAGATTATTGGCAGTAAGCAGCAGCTGCCTCGTATCTGAGCTTTCCCTCTGAGTGAAACGTGCAGTCGGTTTTCCCATGATGCTTACACATCAGGGGCATTGGCAGATGTTTAAACAAATAAGTATATGATAAAATACTTTGGTTTTAAGCAAAGCCTTAACTACTGTATGAGGTGGAGATCTATACAGCAAAAATACAGCAGCTCTTGAGGGATTGAGTTGTGTAAGATTCCAACAGGGGGCAACAATGTATTTATACTCTGTGTGTGTGTGTGTGTGTGTGTGTGTGTGTAGCTATAAAGGTGCGAACAATTGTATAAATGTCTAAAAACAAGGCCAAAAATCAGGTCAAGAATTTAGGAGTCATATTTGGAAATTAACCTTCATACTTTTTGTGTAGGAGCTCGGGATTGCAAGTACACTGGTACGAGTTATCACTCAAATATGCCAAAAGACCAGTCTCCTTTTTACCCCAAGATGAGCCAATCGACATACGAGTCTGGAATGACTGGCAGTTGTGCAGGTGGTTTGAACTCTACGATATTACCCGACTCCCTGGTAGCCCTGCCCCCTCACATTAGTAGTGTTTTGGCTGGTGTTCTCATCTCGACTCAATTTTTCCTGCTTGAAAGATGCAGCGTCCTTGCTTTCTTCTTCATTAATGCATAATAAAATCTATCAGTGTATGTTCAGTGTAGCTGACATTACTCAAGTATATAGCTGACATGGGTTAACAATAACAGGAGACCATGAGTTTGAATCCTGACAACACTACAGCAATTTGTGTCCAGGTGCCAAGGGAGCAAAATTGGCTGTGCTTTCTGGGTGGGAGAGGCATGCTGTCTCTCCGCTGCCAATCACAGCAACACTAGCCAATCGTGGTCATGTCAGCTCATGTATGTGAAAGAGGGTAGATAGCGCTTTGCTCTGAGTGTGTTACGCCGCCATGAGCAGCAGTTTGAAAAGATGTGTTTGTGTCGGAGGAAGCATGTGTCAGCCTTCACTCTCCCTGATTGATAACCTTCATATGATAGGGCAGGTCTGGCTGGTGGGTGGGAATTGGCAGGTGACCAAATTGGGGGAAAAATAAGGAAAAATAATGCCTTAGCACAGACGCATTCAAACAGTTTGAGCATGAAATTAACAGTGACAAATGTCGACTGTGTGAAGCCATTTCTATAAGGGACATCAGACAAGTGAAAAAATGTACTGGGTTATTTCTTTTATTTTTTAACTGTGTACATCAATTTAAACTGTTCCCTTCAACAGGCTACTCATTATTCATCTCTGGGGTTGGAAGCTACGAAACAGCACGTTGTCACCTCCATAATATTGTCACAAGCTGAGGTTCCATAATCACATCTAGTGCCAAACACACATCTAGAGCCACGCACTGTGAATTAAAGCAGACTACTCGCATAACAACCGAATCAATCATAACAACCACATACACACACACTGCACAAGAAGGGTAAGAAACATCCCATATTCCAGAAACAGCACAATATGTGCTGGGAAGGATTCAAATCAGCAAATCCCTTTAATTCAGTTCAAATTTTGTATTTGTATAGCACTTTTAACAAACATGATCACAAAGCAGCTTCACAGATATCTGGATGTAGATTTAAATTCCTAATGAACATGCCAGAGGAGACAGCACCCATTGAGCAAAGATGCGTCCAAAAGATGTCTTTTGAACGTCTTTGTCACATGTTGAAAAGACGTTCCCTGATGAGCCAGAATGAATGTTTTTATGACGTCTTTTTATGATGTCTTCTGAACGTCTGATGTTGACCTCCACAGGACTTCTGTAAAAAGTTAAAAATTTGTTCAAATGTGGTCATTGTGGACATCTTTTCAACGTCTTATAACATCAATTGCAGACTCATTTTAGACATCATTTATACTGTTCTGGACCAAATAAACAGTCTCACTGTTATTCAGTTAAAACTCACACTTATTTCAATATAATTTCCATTTGTAGTTGCACGGATATTTGGAATGCCTGGCAGACTATCGCTGTCTGAATCTTGCAGAAGACGATCCATTTCTCTTTTTCACCATATTTTCCAGTAAGCCATCTGTAAAACACAGACATCTATATAAGTTTGTGAATGTTTTCTTATGCTATGGCAGTTTTCAAAAGTAATGCCTGGTTAGCTCCTAACGCTAACTATGACTGAAACCAACATTTAGCTAAAGTTAGCTAGTCACCATGAGGGAACAATTAAGCTAGCTTCGATGGTAACACTAACTGGCCATAGCAGGTTGAAGCTGGTTTACAAAAAAAGACATAAAAGCTAACACTAAGCAAATTCATAAACATAATGTTAACTTAGTTGACCTTGCCTTAGGTGTGTTCAACTAGCTCGATGAGTTTCACTTTTGCCTTGCTGCAACACGGTTCTTGCAAGAGCAGCACATCACATGTATCGCAAACGTCAAGGCTCATGAATGAGCCTCTATCCGATCTGAGTAGCGCATACACGCACACGTCCTACATGCGTTTTTTTATAGTTATAATTACATTGGATAATGATTATTTTAGAAGGCATTGCGTGGTTGCCTGTTATAGCATAGCATTTTTTCAATTCAAAGGGGCATTATTGGCATGAAGGTTTCAAGAACAATTGCAAACAATTTGTCCAAATATTTGGACAGTACGCAATAACAGCAATATGAACATTATGCTATGACAGGCAAACACACGCCGCAACTGACACTGAGAAACTTTTGAATTGAACTGACAACTTGTATGTCAAATTCCTGCACCTGTCCTGCACATCCAAAAAACTCCTAGCCAAATGTTCAAATATTGACCTGCATATCTACGTCCAAGAGGGGTCATGGTCAGACGTCCAGACACTGAACCTGATTTGCATGTCGTCCAGACATACAGATATGGTCCTGGACCGACTGACGCAATATAGATATGATCTACACATCTGGCAGACGTCTCAGGTTTTCTGGGTAGTGAGGAAAATGACATGACGAGATGACATGAGGAAGAAACTTTGAGAAGAACCAGATTCAAAAAGGAATCTATCATCCTCTGGGTGATGCAGGATAGTATGCTTACATTATATAGGTGTAGAAGTGTAAATACAAACAGTACCGAGTGTGTTTACAGGATGTTCAGTATGAACAGATTGGGAATAAGAGTCCTGGGATGAGCACAAGACAGTCTTTATGATTACAGCAGCAATACAAATCTACAGTATCCAGGTGAGATTATCCACTGAAGCAAAGAAAAGAAAGGGGACAGTCTGCTTTTCTTTATTACAGCACTAAGCTCTAGAATTTTCTACCTGAAAATCTCACATGGACTATTTTCCAAAACATAGTAAAGAATATTCAGTGCACTCTTTCAATCCCGCAATGCACTGTGATAGATATTGCACAAACAGTGTACGCTAGCAGCTACAGAATACCCATAATGCACGGTGTTGTTTGGTTTACAACATCCCTTCACACTACTTATAAATGCAAGGAGCAGACTGCTTGTTTTGTGAAATCATTTATATAGTCATGTTCAATTTATGGTTAATTCGGGTACATTATTGTGGTTTGATACAGGTTAATAAATGTGTGGATAGAAAGTTAGCTAATGTTCTGCGTGTTCGTGATAAAATGTGACTAATGTCTCATTCACATGAATTCTGTTCTCAATAATAGTGTTCAGTGCTTCTTAATATCCCGATGTATTAAGAGTGATTAGGGCCCCGTATTGAACACAGCGTGAGATTGACATTAAAAAACGCAAGACACTTATTCAGTATCACACTTAATTAGACTCGATTTACTTTTAGTCTAGCATGTTATTGGTGTTTTTTTTCGGTCTTTTGGAATTTCAGAGGTCATTAACCAGATTTGACATGAGGTCACATTCTTACCCATTACCATTTACCCATTTTTTAAAGATTTTTAATGTAATGTAACTGGAAAAAGTGTTGGAGGAAGGGTTAGGACCAGATAAATCTCATACCCGACCTGCAGACTCTACTTCATCCCTCTCACTATTAATTTTATATACATATCTGATCTTTCCATCTACGTGAAATGCCTGATTTCTGCGGCCTCTTTTTCGGGCACTGTAGATATTTGAAATATTTGGTGTCACAGTAGTTAATTTACTGACAATTAATGTTTTTTTTTTATTATTATTATTATTATTATTATTTTCTCATGATCTTCAGTTGTTTGTGTCATTACCATGATGAACAAATGTTTCACTAAAAAAAAAAATCTCAAAATCTTGAAAATGTTCTTATAATAATAATAATAGTAAAATAACATTTATTACATCAAGATTAAAACCAAAACAGGTCAAGATCACTAGAAAAGTAGCATATAAAAAATGAACACGTCATCATGGGAATGAATAAAAATGAGAACCCATGGCCTCCTGTAAAAATGGCCTTGCTAAACAGCAAAAGACTAAAAGCTTTATACACGTATAATATGGCTGTCAGTGAGAGCAATGATGATGCACAGCTTTTACTTTGCATAAGCGAGTGGAAGTACTCCATCAGACGAGCTGGCAGATCAGGAGAAGTGCTGGCACGTGCAAGCAGAGTGACTTGTCCCCAGACTTTCAGTGCCAAATTTATAAATAATTATCCTGAGGCTCAGCTGGCAGGCAGATGTAGAGCTGCCAAAGTCAGGAGCCAGTCCTTCACTGCAACCAAACTGGCACATCAACAATAGGCAGGCTTTTGATTTAAAAGCTTTTAATGTGAAATCCAAAACTTGAGCTCCAAAAAGTGCAGGAATATGCATGTCGTAATTTAGAAAACAGGTCTGGGAAGGCCTAAGAGTGGTCTTAAAGAGTCAAGAGGTGGAAAACAGGTCCTAAGATGTCTGTAAATGTTACATTTCCAGCCAGTCTCCCAGTCTGTATCATTCCCTGATGGGCGTGGTCTCTTCTAGGATGACTCCACCCCCATCCACAGGGTATGAGCAATCACTGGATGTTTTCTTTTTTTTGATGAGGATGAAAATGATGTAAATCATATGCTATGATCTTCATACTCACCACATCTCAATCTATTTGGACATCTATGGGAGATATTGGACTGATGTGTTAGACAGCATCTCCATCATAATCATCAAAACACCAACCGAGCTAATATTTTGGAAAAACAGTGTTGAGGATAAAGCAGTTACTGAAGCCGAATGAAACATTCACACTAATTATATGGTTATTTTTGACTGGAATAAAAATCTTTCATCTTTCTCCATCATTATACTTGCCTTAGAACGAGATCCTTTTGTCTGTGTGAAACAGGGTTTGGCTCACAGCTCACATGGTCTTGAAACTGTCAACACCTGTATTTTTTTTTTTTTTTAACCTGGCCAAGGACATAGTGCGTTATAGTGCCATCCTCTGTTTCACCCCATAGCAAGTCAGCTCTTTAAAGATGATATCATCATTTCAGCCTTGAAGGTTGGTTATCACATTTCCACCGCTGCAGCAGAACCACACTGTATCTGATTCTGCCTGCTGGTGCAGTTGGATGGACCTGGTGACCAGCTATATTTCAGCAAATACCCAGCACTGAATGAGCCAGGATTCAGATGACAGTGAATTATAAAATGGATTAGGGGTGAGTGGCAAACACCCACTCAGTTCTTGATGCAGGAGCATGGAAGTCTTGCAATTACACAGAAATCAGATCTGTTTAACTGTAATTTTACTGTCATTATTTGACCAACAAAGAAGGACCTGTCATCATATTATTCCTGTAAGCAAGAAAGGAAAAGAATACTTTGTTCATTTTGATCAGAATAAAGTTTAGTATATGATGCACATTTAATGATGCAATAGTCAATTTTTTAAAATTTCTTACTTACTGTATCTAAATAACCTGGGAAATATGTAGAACACAATAAAGATAATTGTTCACCCCATGTCCTCAGTACAAGTGTATTGCACGGCTGAGAATACCTGTTTGGAAAACTGCGTAATGGTCTAGAGTGCTTTTTTATGTTTACATTTGTGTTGACATTTGACAATTTCCTGTCAGACATTTTATAGGCACCCCCCAATGCCACTTCACTCCGTCCACATCTCAGTCTGAAATCGGTAAGCGCTCAGCGCAGCCTGATAATTCACAAGAAAACCCTGTGTGCTTCAAAAAAACAAATGCAGTAAAACCAGAATATGCACTGGCAGCACTTTTCCATGATGGAGTAATTTATTGCTGATGAAAGGCATGAAGCTAAAGGCAGAATTTAGAGACGTTGCTCCTGGACAGGTCTGCAAATACAATTAGTATAAAGCTTTAAACTGTGTGAACTGCCTGCTTTACGTAATGAATCAAGTAGATATGTCTTTTTTTGTCATTACGAAGAAGAAACAACTTGACCATTATGAGGCAAATTTTGCGTGTTTATAATGTTATAACTTGGCTAATCAAGCAGCTGTGATAGTTACACTGTCCTCTAGTTAAACTAGCAATGATAGCAATGCTAATGCTGCTAATACCAGGGTTTAAAGCCTGGGTTTAAGAGTTTATTACAAAGAAAAACAGGACTCTTGACTGGTCTCATAAATCAGTATGAATCAAATTTCATGTGTGTATAATGTTATAACTTTGTGTGGGTTAGAGCTTTGTGTACTCAAGGAGTACAACAAAAATCACTGAACCCACCTATTTAACCATTAGAGACCCAATCTTAACTCATTTTGACTAATCTTGAGTGCACTTTTAACTACACAGAAGAACTTTTTATTTTGTCATATAAAGTTTCTAAGGGTAAAGCGCAAAGGACACTAGATACACAACTATTTCTAAGACAGTACAGCTATAGTTTTTGTTTTATGTCTAGTTCAAACCCCAAGCAACAACAATCATCATACACTCTGATTTTTTACAAGTGTACATAATATATCGTTTAAGTTAATATTTAAAGTTTACAGGCTAGAATTCAGATGATCTGTGAAGAGATAACATGTAGCTCAGGCAAATCTCAATTCATGATGGTTTGTGATGAAGGTGTTGTTGCTTACATTGCTTTTTGCCTCCAGATGTGTGCGCATTAGCATCACGTGACCTTGAAACGTGGTCTTTATTGCCTATGTGCTCATCAGAGCTGTTTTTGACAGAGCGCTCGGAGACAGCATTCCCACAATCCATCTTTTTTTTTTTTTTTTT
>CM040458.1:27153959-27167266 GCA_022758105.1 Pangasianodon gigas | reverse complement strand
GAGAGGGAAAAAAAAAACCTATCTTAGATGTGTTGTCAGCCTGAGGCAGGCAGTAATGATTTTGAGTAGGACGGTCACTCTAAGTCATTTTGACCTTTTTTCCTTACTGAATGACTTCCTAGTTTATGTCTGTGTTTGATACAGCAAATATAAATGGTGGCAGTGGTGGCTGAACGGTTAAGGCTCTAGGTTACTGATTGGAAGGTTGGGGGTTCAAGCCCTGACACTGTCAAGCTGCTGCTGTTGGGCACTTGAGCAAGGCCCTTAACCACATCTGCTCCAGGGGTGCCATATCATGGCCGACTCTGCACTCTGACCCCAGCTTCCTAGTAAGCTGGCATATGTGGAAAAACTGCATTTCATTGGCTCTGTACTCGTACTCTGCATAATTACAATAAAGTTGAATCTAATAAATGCATGCTGTTTGCGTACCTCTGTTTTCATTTGCTAATATCTGAGTATGTAACTGAATACTATGTCTTATCAGTTCGAAAAAATACTTTTCTTAAAAAAGCTTATTTTTATTGAATAAAATAATTTTAAAAATAAACATTTTCACTAATGTAAATAGAGAGGTTAACACAACATAGAAAACTGTAATAATAGACATTATCAGGTGTTGGTAATGGAAGCTGTCAAGAAAATGAGTCAAATTAGCATTTCATTTATGTCTTGTTGCTCTGTGTGAAGATAACAAGCAGCTGAGATAATTGTTTCAACATCCATTTAATGATTATCAAAAAAATCTGCCTCTTTTCTTTCCTGTCTGGAGGCGTCTCGGAGAGCAACAGGTGTGAGAAAAAAAATCAGGTAGCATGTTATACCAACTTTAACCACTAGAGGCAGCTGGTTTTTCTTTGCCATTATTTTATTACCAGCATTTTGTTAGCAAAATTTCACAAGCTGTAATTATGTAAACATCCAGTGTGAATAAATTTAACGTCCAAAACATATAAATGTACAGTAGTACCAGTGTTTTGGCTTTGTCTTTCACATTGAAGTGAAGAAGATACAAAATGGAGGAAGTGCTAATTTTCAGTGTGCAGACATCTATTAAAACGGTTGTTATAATAATAATAATAATAATAATAATTATTATTATTATTATTATTATTATTATTATACTATATATTTATATAGTGCCTTTTCACAGCTCAAGGACACTTTACATTCCAAACTAAGACATGGGGGAAGAGCCAAAGTACTGAAGAAATAAATGTGTTTTAAGTTGTGATTTGAAAGTCGAGATAGAGATAATTTTTCTGAGGTTCTAGGGGGAGTGAATTCCAAAGTTTTGGAGCCATGACAGCAAATGATCTACCACCCATGGGGAGAAGCAGAAATATGGTACAATGAGTAGGCCTGTATTGGAGGACCTGAGAGTCCGTGCTGGGATGTAGGGATGGAGGAGCTCGGATAGATAAAGGGAGGCACGTCGATGGAGGGCTTTAAAGGTCAGAAGAAGGATTTTGCACTGTACCTAGAAGCTACGGGTAGCCAGTGCAGATTATGTAATATGGGTGTAATGTGAGTGGACCTAGATGAGTGGGTGAGGAATATTGAATATATCGTATATAGCTGCTGAATATTGAATATATTGTAATCTGGTTATGGCTTCGGATGGTACTCCAATAAAAAGGGCATTGCGATAGTCAAGACCGGATGTGATAAATGCATGGACAAGAGAGTTTTCTGTCTTTAAAACTGGGAATGTGATGGAGACAAGCTGTGATGCGGAGGTGATAAAAGGCAGTTTCAACAACGGAGCTAATGTGTGGCTCGAATATAAGAAGGGATCAAAAGTAACACCAAGGTTCCTAATAGTTTGAAAGAAATACTAAATACATTTTTTTTAACTCTTTATGCAAATTAGCAAGCAAGGTACCTTGCTAACAAACTCCTCTGGATTTAGTCCTCTTATACTGGGTCATGCACTTACTGAACATTATTTAATGTATAATTAGAGTGAGTATGTTCTTGTCATGGTTTCCTCTTTCATGTTGATGAACGCTATGTGCTCATGTTTTGGTTTATGTTCTAGTTCTGTCTCTGCCCCTGTCCTGTCTTTTGTTACCTGACTGTGTTCACCTGTTCTGTGTTCATCCTTGATTATATGGTCTGATTACGACTGGCTTAAATAAAGCTCATACTGTGCTTACACACTTGCATCCCCCTTCGTGTCACGGTTCCCATGGCGATAAGCACCTTGTGCTAGTGTTTGTTTTCTGTTTGGGTCCTGTCTCCGCCCCCTTGCTTGTTTTCTGGTTGTGTCCAGCTGTTTTGTATTAGTTCTTGATTAGTTTGCCAACTTATACCCCCACTGTGTTTGTGAAACCGTCAGGTTCTGAGCCTTGTTCCCAGTATTTTGCTCATTTTGACCTTCACGGGTGTTTTCTGGGTTACGATTATGGATACTTCTTGTCTAATGATGTCTACCGGTTAATTGACCCCTGCTATGAACTATGATTGTTGGAGTACCCTAAAAAAAAACACTCTGAGTTGTGTTCTGCCTCCAATACTCGAAAGCTGCATTCTGTGTTTGTGTGTTTTCTTTTTTCTCCTCAGCAAGTAAAAGCAGTAGAGGCAGTAACACATACTATGGCTATACAGTGTAATATTATTATTATTGCACATGCTAAGAGTTCATTTTGTGTTAATACAACTATGTGCGATTGCATGTCAATCCATTCTGCTTTATATAGAGCTTGTAAAGAGAATAAAATGGAGTTTTACTTCTCATTTTTCCAATAGATAAGGGGAAAAAAGTCCAACACTGAGTCATGTTTAGGTTGAGAATTACTTTTTTAGTGCTGCAAAAATACTACTACTACCATAAAAAAGTTAAGCGACCACGGTTATTGTTTATAGAGGAGTCACTGATTAAGAGACAACAATTGCATGACGGTCCGGGAAAATCTTTCGGATGTCGCTGCAGCTAAATTTTGGAAAACGGCTAAAATTGAGGGTTTTTTGCCAATAATTTACTTTGATATCCCAATTTTAAGAAAACTGTGAAAAATAAAGTATAATATACTGTATAATGGCTGTAGCTCAGTGGTTAAGACTTTGGACTCCTGATTGCAAGGTTGAGAGTTCAAATCCCAGCACTGCCAAGCTGCTACTGCTGGGCCCTTGAGCAAGGCCCTTAACCCTCAACTGCTCAGTTGTATAAATGAGATAATTGTAAGTTGCCCTGGATAAGGGTGTCTGCCAAGTGCTATAAATGTAAATTTATAATGAACCAATTTAACAAATGTGGTAGTAAAAACAAACAATCTGCATATAGATATCTAAAACCTTGCTAGCTGAGTGTAATTTTCTCACGTGAATGTCACGCTTTGATCAAGTTGCTGGAGTTATGTGCCTTATTGAAAGTTTGTAATCTAATGTCAAGATAGATGTGACAAACATATTTTCTCTTTAATCTGTTACTTCCTTCAGGCAAATCTCGACATATCCAGCTTACCCAGTTTTGTTTGTGCATTATAGCAATTATTATTTATGTTTATTAAGTTTTAATATAGGGCTGTTAGAGTGTTACCACTCTGCTACCTTTGCCCTGTCTCCTATTAGGGGCAGTAGAGGGTGCCAAACACTGAGAATATCTGAACACTCGAGAACCTGGACACACACTGTTGTACTCAAACAGGAAGCAACAGATGGATGTATTATTATTATTATTATTATTATTATTACTATTATTATTATTATTAGTAGTAGTAGTAGTAGTTATTTTTTCTTAGCTTTAACTATTGGGGGAGAATGATAAAGTACATAGTTACGCAATTACACAAAAAAGGTAGAAAGTGAATTAGAAAGCGCAAGCTGGAAGCACATTAGTGAAAAGCCAGTCAAAATGAGTTGTGTTTATTGGAAAAAAATATATTTTTCATTATTTTAGTATTCAGGTTCTGATATAACGACCAATTTCCAGATCAGATTACTGCCGCTGTTCTGCTGTTGCTTTATTAGTTTTAGGCTTGTGCAATATAACAGTGTAATATCCCCCTAAACCTACTTTCACTATACGATCCAAGCACAATAAATAGTGATGCTGTCTCTCATTCTGTGACTCAGTGGGGAAATTTTCCCTGGATTTGCCATGGATTTTGTCATGCTGTTTTTTAAATAATAAAAATACAGAGCTTTTTTCTCTCTGTTGGTTTTGCATTTATTGGTAGCTCTTTAAAATGGCATGTGATAGTATTTAAGACATTTTATAGGGGCCCCCAACAGAAATTCTATTCTTGCTAATTTGCCCAATTAGCAAGAGATTTTACATTCAAATCCTGGCAGTGCCACTTTTTCTAATCTTCAGCTGTAGCGTCAGTTTCCTGTTCTTGGCTGACATGAGTGGAACTCAATGTGGACTTTTGATATGGTGTGTGTTCTGAGATGCTTTTCTGCTCACCACCGTTGTAAAGAGTGGTTATTTGAGTTATTGTAGCCTTCCTGTCAGCTCAAACAAGTCTGACCATTCTCCTCTGTCCTCTCTTAACACAGTGTTTCCACCTTCCAGATGTTTTTTTTTTGTTGTTGTTGTTGTCTTTTCGCACCATTCTGTGTAAACTCTAGAGACTATTGTGCATGAAAGTCCCTGGAGATCAGCAGTTTCTCAATCCAACATCCAACATGGTCAGTGAGATAACATTTTCCCTTTGTTGAAGCTTGTTTGTGAAGGCGTCCTGTAAAAACGATCTATTATCTGCAGAAATGACTTCCAGGGTAAACAGCACTTCCAAGATTCCAAGGACTCGGCACCCTCGCTGTGTTTCATTTGAATCCAGGGTGGTTGGAGCTGCATTAATTTTTCTCCCTTAGCCTTTTGAGGACATGTCTGGACTGGTGCCAGATCAGAGGCTTTTTCAGGTCATCTGCACTACATAAATTAGATTGCTATGGCAACATCTCGCTTGGCTGTTCCTCAAGGCCTCACAGGTATTAGATTTCTCCAGGGAAATGAAGCAAAGCAAAAAAATCCAGGAATAAACAGCAGGTTTATGGCGAGACATGACGTGGACGAGGACAGGATTCTGCACAGTCTATTAGGGTGCCATTACACGCCTGATATACTCGACTGCACAAGTGTTATATGCACATGTATGAGTCCATATGTGGTATAAGGTGTCAGAGACTATTGCAAGTTGATACACGGGAGAATGTGTGAGTGAGGAATAGATCTGAATTGTATGATGACATGCAGTGGAGAAATTTCATCTAACAGAGGCATGCTAGCACAGGATATCGCTCAGGGCCATTTTTTGGAACAGAACAACGTGAACATTTTCCCAGCCTCGATAAGCTGTCATAATGTTGGCATTTTCTATTTCACTACCACAAGCGACCTTTTTAAATCAGAGCCATGCTCTTTCACACTTACCTTTCACTCTGACCCACATTTAGATATTTCATTTTCTAATGATGTGCAACTCCTTTGTACAAAGTGCTGCTGTGTAACCAGAGTATTTCTTTTAATAGCGTAGCATCACTGCGTCTTTGCATAGCAAGCGCTCATTTGCATACCCAAATTAGTGTTTAATATCTTTGTTTTATATATAATATAAGTGGTTGCTGGTAAAGATATATGTTTATGGGTTTTCCATGCTGCAATGTGTTCTCCCAGCTCGTTATCTTATGTTTGGTAATGTCCAGAGTGACTTATGTTCACTTCTACTGATCTTCCATACTTTAGTTAGTTCTGCATCTAAACAATTACCAACTGTACTTTTTTTGTGCTATAGATGTGAGTTTGCCAATAAAAGAGGGAGTACATTGTTTATGATGATTCCTGGTCAAGCTTCTTCATCGCAGTTCCCAAACATAGAGCTGATTTTACTGATGTGCATACAGCTGAGGATTTTTTCTTAATACAGTCATGGAGCTGAAAAGTGTTTAATGCTGCTAATTCTCCTCTGAGGCTTAAACAGATTTCCACATAATTAACCTCTTATTAGTTACAGACCACAGAGTACTGAGTCAGCATTACAGTATTACAGGATTACAGTATGCTTGTCGCCCATGGGGCAACATGGTAACTCCAGGGACCCTAGTTCGATCCTGAGTTCTGGTAACTGTGTCCACTTGGGTTTTCTTCATGTTCTCCAGTTTCCTGCATCTCTCAAAAACATGCCAGTAGGTGGATTGCACCTAAGTGTCAATGAGTGTGTGCATGGTGCCATGTGATGGACTGGCATTCCAGCGTGTATTCACGCCTCACGTACAGTGTTCCATGGATATTGATCCATTGATGCATGGATATTGATTTTTTTTGACTAAAAATCATAATTCAGAATTTCCAACCTCCAAAGAGCAGAAAATTCCTACTTGGAAAATTGGGACTTCTCTGATGGGTCTCCTCAGCCCTGAGTTCAGAAAGTGATGTCAGATCAACATGGGTGCTCACAGTATGAACTGAAAACAAAGTAGCACTTCTTATCTTTTAACTTTTATGAGTTATACTGTATATACTAGTATTTGCTTTAGATCAGTCAACATACAGATACTATATATTAGCTTGATTATATACACTGACTATATACACTGACTACACAGTTCGCTGTTCTGAGGAGGAAAATATGTATTCTTGTTAACAAATGACAAACATGGAGGCATCCATGTAATATGTTTTGTGCTGCACTGTCGTTGGTTCACATGTGTAATGTAGCAAGTGTGGGATTTGGAAAGGAGTAGCATCAAAGGACCACAGAGAAATATATGAACCAATTCAGGCATGTCGCATTTAAAGCATTCATTTATTCATTAATCTTCAGTAAGCACGTTATTCTGGTCAGGGCTGTGGTGGATCTGGAGCCTATCCCAGGAACACTCACTGTAAAAATTACTGTAGAGTTTACAGTAATTTATTGGCATCCTGGGTTGCCAGTAAAGTCCTGTAAAATGTACAGAAAAACAACTATAAAACATATTTACAGTAAAGTACTATAATATCTTACACGGTATAAATAACACATAATCTGGCACATTTGCTTATTTGGTTGATGCAGGATACAACTGAGCTGAAGGTTAAGGGTCTTAAGGACCCAGCCATGGCAGTTTGGTGGTGCTGGGATTTGAACACATGACCTTCTGACCTATAACTCAAAGTCTTAACCACTGAGCCACTACAACGAGCTCAACTATTTCACACTGATTCAACGCAGTCTTTTAGTGGAGTTAATTCAACGGTAGAAGTCGTTCAATCAATGTGAGCTAGTAAAGCTAGTTGGTGAGCTAGTAAACTTTACAGCCCTTTTTACAGAGTGTGTGTGAGGTGAGAATACACCCCAGGTGGATGCCAGTCCTTAAACAAGCATATTAGCTGCAAAGTTTTATTGTGCAAAAGTAAATAGGAAGAAGAGTTTTTCTTTCAATAGTTACTGGATGAAAACAGCCTATTGATCCTTATAGTTGTCCACCAAGTAATTTTGAATGAAAAACTGATTTGCTTGTCCTGGACCACCAGGTTAGTGTGTAAAAGAATATTACAATTTTAACAGTAGAATTAGCAAACTCCCTTCTGGCTAAATACACATTGCAGGTCTGGGTTAGCTAGCTAAGCTGTTTTCTCACGAGTGCAGCTCAACAAGAATCAAGCTCGCTGATCTGTCTAATGCAAACATCACCATAATGAGGGTTTATTTTAATGGATTTGTTTAGGTTAATTTGATGTTTCTTCATCCATGAACTGAAGCAATGTGATGTCGAGTGCAAAAAATGATGCATTAGCTGAAATCATGTGAGATGATGGTGATCTAAAAGATGTAGGAGTTTGAAGGTAAACATGAAACATAATATAATACTGACTGTTACAAAGCACTGACACTAGAGACTCCTTACATAAACGTTAAATGAGTGTCTCCTTACAGAAACATCACCATTTCAATGATTACATTTTTTTTATCCATTTCTTAGTAGTCTTACACTATATAGTGTGTCTGTCATACAACCCCTAGGCAATTAGTTGTTAATATAAAATGATATTAATTAAAAAATTAATTTGAATTACTCGTCTGACCAATCAGAACTGAGAATTCAGCAGCACTGTAGTATAGGAGTATAAAACAAGTATAATGCTTTAATTGGGGTTAAGACACTGATACAAAGCAATTTTTTTGTCTCAAACATTTTTAAAACGATCTCTGTTATAAAAAAAATTATAAATACATTTCTCTTTTTCTTCTATTCATATCTCGACTGATGGCTTTGGGACTAATAACTGTATCTCCCCTGTGTACTGGGCTTTAGTAGCCCAGCCTATGTGAGATTGCAGAGCAGGGCCTTGGAGAAAGATCTTCTGGTCTCTGGTCAGAATTGTCCTCAGCTCATCCTTCAGATGAAAAAAAAAAAAGAATTAAAAAGAGGTCAAAGACCGCAGACAAGAGATGACGCATGTATCCTGGCTGCTGTTGGCCATTAGCTGTGTGACTCAGTCCAATTTTCTACTCTGTCCTATTTGTGGTATTAGTCACTATGCCTATGGTCTTGACGATACCCTGGTTTAACCCGAGGAGAGCGAGAAATCTGGAGCCACTCGTGATCTTTCTCTTCAGCCGAGCCCTTATTAACAGGATTTCCTTCTCAGCCCGAGTGTCATCTTATGAAATTGGAAAATCTTATTTCTCACTTCTTTCTCTTTTTCTTTGAGTGGGGATTGAAATGCCATGCACACAGTTTTCACACTTCCGTCCCTGAGTCAGGCTCCATCATAATGTCAGGCCAGATATAATGAGAAAAGTGTTTTCCATCTGATCTCTCTCTCTCTCTCTGTCTCTCTGTCTCTCTCTCTGTCTCTGTCTCTCTCTTGCTCTCTGTCTCTCTCTCTCATTCTGTCTCTTTCTCTCAGTCTCTCATGCTCATCCTCGCTCCCTCTCTTTCTCTTGCTCATTTTCTCTCTTTCTGTCTCCCTATCTCTCTCAGTCTCTCTTGCTTATTCTCTCTCTCTCTCTCTCTCTCTCTCTCTCTGTCTCTCTCTTTTTTTTCTTTTCACTCAAAACACTCAAAATATGCACTTTGGGGATCAATCCACAATAAAACCAAAGATGATATGGACACGAAGTTCATCCTCTGTGGATTTCTGTAGCATTATAATCTGTTTAATTTGTCTTCATATAAAAGCACTGTGGCTATATAAGCATGCTCGTTAGTCTGCTGATGAAGCATCAAGCTCTCATTACCATTTGGATGGAATTTTGCCTCAATAACACATAATGACTTAATTCATGGAACAATACTAAATACTGTTATTCCAGCATGTAACTGCATCTGTGGGGTTCAATTTACAAATACTTATCTTACAGTTGGTTTTTAGGTCATTTTAATTGTAACAATATGGTGAAATAAAATTATTGTTTCAGTTCTAAAATCTGAGTCACTGTAGCTGTTGTTTTAAAAAAAAAAAAAAAAAAAAAAAGCCATTGTATTGTCCATAGAATACCCTAATCTTTCCGTGTAATGCTCAATTTTTTATTTCATCAGATCCATATAAAAATTTCATCTTGTGTTCACTGAAATACATATAACGCCATCTAACACACTACATACTTTAAAGAGCTTTCTATTCACTATATACACTCACTACATAGGGTATTGCATTATAATATTGTAGATAGTGCATTATATGACCAATAAAAATGCCATTTGAGATTAAATTAGTGTCTTGAAAAATGTAAGCTTTTAAGACATATGTTAGACATTTTGTATCTAGATACAAATTTGTTACATTTAATTATTTATATAATTATAACACCAACAGCATGCATTTATTCAGAGCAATTTTCTTTCACCAAGCAATACAAGGATAAGAAACATGAGTTATGTCATAATGAACTGTGTAAAAAATGTTTTCTTACCACCATGTTCAGGTTCATGGTGGATCCGAAGACTATCCCAGGAATCCTGCGCAAAGACTTTTGAGTTGACTAAGTTGATCAGGATTCCTAAAACTGTGCAATTTCCCAGTACAAATTTACTTGCATTTAAAGATGTTGAAAATCCCAGGAAACATACAATTCAGCAAGCTACAGTATGTTTCCCCATTTGCCATCAAATATGACTTAAGTGATAGATGAATATTATGTAAGCTACATGTATACACTAGCTATTAATATCAGTAATGCATTTACAGTTGCGTATTTGTTGTTTTTGATATTGTAGGTTTCTCATGAACAATTAGGCTACATTCACACAGCAGGCAAAAGTGGCCCAAATCCGATTTACTGACCAAATCTGATTTTTATTTTTTTTTTTTAGTCTGTTCCCACTGTGTTTTCAATGTGGCCTATATCAGACATTAGTCTGAACAGATCACGCTCCTAAGCTGACCCGCATGCGCAAAGTGCCAATGTGTCACGTGGTGTGTTCAAGGTCACTGTAAAAAGGGCAAGTTATTCAGCCATGGCCACTCCTTTGGTTCATGTTCTTGGTTTCTTTAAATTTTGCTTTTAAACTTTTAACTTTCCTTTGACACTGCGGCCAGGTTCTCCTATGGCCACGTTCGGGCCATTTCTTTTGAGATCTCTTCAAACTGCCGTGGTTATGAGATATGCCTTTTAATTTTGTTTGTACAGCAGCATCACCCCAAATGTGTATGAGGTCTGCTACTGAAATCACTGAAATCACTGTTATCCTCCATCTTTCCTTCCTGGTAGTCTGAAATTATGACGAATGCTGAGTTGGATTGACGTAAGAGTCGCCTGTTCAGACAGAGGTCGCATTGCTGTGTATCGGATATGCATGAGATTTCAGTACCACATATGAAAGTGGCCCAAATCAGAATCGAAAATGTCAGATTCAGTGTTTTTTGCTGTTCACACAGCCATGCAAGTAGCAAATCTGTGTTACATTTGAAAATAAAATCGGATTTGGACCACTTTTGCCTGCTGTGTGAACGTAGCCTTAGTGTAATAGATTGTCACATTTCAGTCAGTACATTCCTACTGAGCATGAGACCAGTTTTATGAATAGACTCTTTGTTCAGAGTCTCAGTGTTCAGGAACTGTATTTGATTTACTTTATCTGTATGTTACATTAGAGAATATTAGAGATGCAGTGCTGTCATTGGGCAGTCATTAGTTGAAATCTGCTACCTTGTGTCTACAGGTTTTGCTGCAAAACAGAAGTGTGAAAGACAAAAAGTACCTGAAGCTACTCTTCATCCGAGTGACTTACTAAAACCTCTAAAGCTGGCACACCATTTCAAAAGAAACTGAATTAAACTTGACTTTTGTGTTCTGATGTGTATGACAAAAATTGAACAGCACAAACACGGCACAATTTTCTTCAACTTCTTTTAGAGAACTCCTCACAAGCCTGCTATAATCTATGAACATGAAAACTTTACCATGTAGCTGAACACTGTAACTGTCTGGGGCGGCCATCTTGGACAAGCAGAAGAAATTCTTTCTTTACCCGAGTTTTAGGATCCAAATTCTAAAGTTTAAAGGTGAAATTGAACCAAAAAGTTGGACATTATATTCGGTATTTCTTTATTTTATTAAATATACTTTTATGTATTTTCAAAACATCTGAAAGTAATTTATTTCAAATTATGTTTTAATATGTTACCCTTTAAGTAATATGTTTCTACTGCTAGTAATATGGCTAGCATACCTAGCCAAAAGTGTACTTGAATATTATGTTCATTTATGTGTTATTAAATTATTTTTAAAAGTGATTTAAAGTGAAAATTTAAAATTATTTTTTAAACAAATTTGTTCATCTGCATTTTAGAGACACTCAGCAACACACAGAAAACAGTATTTTTTCAACATTACATATCTATGGGTTTAGAACTCTTTTAAATATGATTATTATACTATTTATGTAAAACATAAGCATGACACTGTACTTGTGTAAACAAAAGTGTACATTTTTAAATAGTGTATTTTTTTTAAAATGTATTTAGCCATCAGTTACCCTGAAATAAAATATAAGAAAATATTGATATTATACTCCAATATAGCTTACATTATGTAAAATGTAATTATTTTTTGATATCCATATTAATATAGTAATTTATATTACTGTTAATAAGTAATTTTCTAAAGATTTAGTCATGGAGCCATTCCAGCGTTATGGATGTGAGTCAGTGAGTCAGATTGCATAGGTTGTTATTTAACCTCTTGTGCACAATGCAGACAAATCTTAAAAACTCATGTTTGACATGTTTCAAATACACAGCAATTTATCAGCGTTATGGATGTGACATCAAACGGACAAACTTTTGTGCAAGACTATACATTTTATACGACCTCTCTGAATTTTAAAGAGCAGAAAGCATCAAATATGAATGCAATAAGTATAGATTTGAAAATGTTTCTTGTCCTGGGAATACATCATTAATTAGAAAATTAAGAAGTAAAGAAGAAAAGGCTGCAAACCTTTTTTTGGCGCCAATCATTCTACGTTATCCTGAGAACGGATATAATATATTTAGGCATTACTTGTGTTCACTGCATAGGGCAGATACATTAGCACAGTCAGCACTTTTCTGCCAACTTCATCTCTGCTTTTGGCAGCGGCACCAGTCTTACTTAATCATAAATTTATAGCCTTCATATTTCCTCATTATTATATCTTTTCTTTCTGTGGTGAAATAAGTTATCTAGGACTTTCTCATGCTTCACCCGATTGCCTGTGTGAGTGTGCTCAGGGATTAATGCATTAATGCATTGAATTTTCACAGATTTTTAGATTTCCTGCAGATAACACTCATTTTTCTTAACATAATTCATTATTAATTTGAAAATTTAAATAAAAAGCACAAAATCTTACCATCTCAGTCTACAATATCCTGCCACCTGTAGTTTCTTACACCAACAAAAACTCGACTTTTTATCAATATACCTCAGATGTCTTTAAATGTAAATTGTCACACAGTAAATAATAATCTAGCAAGTTAATGCAGCCAGCTAATGATTGCTTAGGTACGCTGAATGATTCATGTGAAAGTTAACACCAGTTGCTCTTATTCTCTTAGAACAATAAAATAATACTTTTTCCACACACATTTATTGTAAAGGTTAAGGATGCTCTGGTGTAATTTGTTTCATTGTATAGTTAAATCAATGTCTGCAAAAGATGTGCAAATGTGCAAAAGATTTATTTATTTTATAATTAAAGTCCGAGTTGACTTTTTTGCTTTAAACTTATTTAATTGACATGTCGATCTATTTTCACTTTGGTTCTCTTCATAACCCACAATGCCATTTGACTACCTGCTCATAGTGGTACCTGATACCTGCTCTGTTTAAAGACAGTGATGCAGCGGCACTTTAGTCCTTTAGTCTGTCCAGCTCTCACCGCCTCTG
>CM040458.1:27129934-27150577 GCA_022758105.1 Pangasianodon gigas | reverse complement strand
CATCTTTGCTTGACAGCATTTCTTTGCATGTGCCTAAGACTTTTGCACAGTACTGTATGTTACAGCCAGGGACCGATTGCAAAATGTTTGTCACTACACTGTTAATATTTGAGTTTTGTAATATATATAACAAGGTTGGAGATGCTTGTAGAGGATCTTAGACTCTCCACCATGCAAAACATTTCAATCTCTTTCATATTGTGCATGTGTAGGTCCAGAGACTGAGTGAGACACTGGAAAAAACTACTTTTGCAGTTTTTCTATGTTGATTTTGTATGTTTTGGTTCATTATCCTGCTGAATAATTATCTACGGCCAAGCCTTAATCTCAGGTTTTGGGCTAAAATATTCTTAGAAGAATTCATGATGCTACGATGATCAATCATCACAAGAGCTCCTGGATTGCAGAGAGTTTATACAGGGAATGCATTCCCCCTTTTTTCACTAAATATCATGATTTCACAAATGACCAAACCATATTTGGTCTCATCTGAGCCATTGTAGCTTCAGTGATGCTTGGAAAGTCTCAGGTGCTACATTTTGTGGGTTGTGGGCTTTTTGGCAACCCTCTTCTCAAATGCTAAGCCTTAAATGATTATCATCATTCTTTTCAGCCTCATGAATTATTTCCATGAGCACCTGCAGCTGGTCAGCTCTCAGATGCGAGAGGAGATCAAATCCCCTGTCTGTTTCCATGCAGGTGAGTATCCAGGCCTTTTAATCTCTTAGATCCCAGTTGTAATCTATAAGCACTCATTTTCTTTGAAAAAAAAAATCCTATCTGAGCTGTCAGGTGGAATCAGTAATGATTCCGTGACCCTACAGCAATGCATTTCATTTACTGATTTGGTAGAAGACTTTTTCCAAAGGGACTTACAAGTGAAGCAGAATACAATCTAAGCATACTGCTGAGCATTTGAGAGATTCAGGCCTATCTTAAGGACCCAATAATTCTGTGATTTGAGCTTGCACACAATGTGCTGACAGACGTTTAACCACTAAGCAGTTATTACTGATGAATTCATTCTAAAATTCTTTTATGAACCTCTTATGCAACTGATCCATGTCATGCATTCTGTATAAAAGGTGGTTTGAGCAATTTTTTTCAACAGTTTTACATAAGACTCATTTTTTCAATTAAGCTTAGTGCCAGTTCACCTCCACGTCAGCAGTGGTCCCCCTCCCCTGAAAATTAACCAATTTTCTCCATCATTTGCTCCTTCCTGTTTACAGACTATAGACCAAGGGTCTTCAATCTTATCCGCAAAGGGCTGGTGTGGCTGCAGGCTTTCATTACAGCCAAATTGGAGGCACTCTTGATAGTTGATTGGAGAATAAGATGAACCTATTAAACAAGTGGAATCAGGTGTGGCTCCTGTTTGGCTGGAATGAAAGCCTGCAGCTACACTGGCCCTTTGCGGAGAAGATTGACGCCCCCTGCTATAGACGATTTCAGTGGTCTATCTATATAATAATGCAGTTCCTAAATGAAGCAGGCACCATTTATAAAGGTCAAGCCATCAAAACAAAATAACTAGCTTGTAATTATTGAGTCTGCCAAAAAGCAAAGAAATAAGATATGTACAAAAATTAACAGTGAATGATCGTTTGTCACCACCCGATCTTTTCAACAAGAATGTCAGGAAATATTTTTTTCTGCCGACCTTAAACTTTGACCTAAAGTGACTACCTGATGTGCATCTATTACCTTGTTGATATGGAGTGTGTTCGGAACAGAGAGTCAGAAAGTGTATTGTAGTTTGGATATTTGAAGTTTGGATATAATATTTGCTCTAAAAGAGAATGGTGTATGTAGCAGTCAAACACTGTCTAAAACATCCTCAGCATGGTTCATTGCTAAGAACGAAGGGGAAGTTGCACACAGACACTGTATATATATGGCTAGGTGAGTTAGCTAGCTAACTAGCCTTCTGGTTTGGTGAATCAACACATTACAACTATATACCCATTTAAGATATGACATGCAGCTTGTATTAACCTCTGTTTTTAAATGTTTTAGACCATGATACGGTTTGTTGATAAATTGTGTCATGCAACAATGCCATTTTACTTCTGTTACATTTTACATAATTTGAAATAAAATGTGTGCTGTAGATCCTGGAGTTAGTGTGTATCCAGCCATCTCTCTTCACTTCAGCAATCCAAGGGTTTTGCTGTGGTTTGTGTGTTTGGAAATCGATGCAGTTTGTTCCTGGCCTCAGGGAACATCCAACAACTGAACAACATAATCCTAAAGTTTAAGTCGAACATCTTGTCATTAAATCAAGCTACTAGTCACGTAGAAAGAAGTGCATGGTGTACGGTTCTCACTAGTGTTTTGACTGATGTTTACCAGCAACCTGATATGTTCTAGGAACACCGACATCACTTCCTGTGCTCATTAATATATTAATTTGAGACAGTCTACATAGAGCCAGTCCAAACTTTATATCCTTGCAAAGTCTTGCCAACAACTCAACAAATACTGTATATAGCCTTATTTCTGTTTTTTGTTGACTCTTGCCTTGTGTAACAACTATTCTGATTTACCCTTTATTCTGGACTGATCGTGTATTCCAGTGTTTGACCTTTGCCTGTTTTGACATTGATTCTGGGCTGTTGACTGGATTTGTAATTTAAACCTTCTGCACATGGATCCTCACCTCCTCAGCTCATGTTTAGAGCCCTCTGACATCTGCAAGGTGAAATGACCACATGTGTATGTCAGCCATATTGCTTGTGATGTCACACTCTTAATGTAAAATGTGCATAACTATTAAAAATTAAGAATCCATGATGCTGAAGATGAACCCTGGTACACTGAAAAGTACATAGTGTGTTTATAAGGGAGGAAACAGTTCAACAATCTCACACTTAACTGATAACAGTTAGGTTTTATTGTTGGTACCTGAAACACAAAAGAAAAGATCAAGAGCTTCTTTTCTTGTTCACCATTTTCCAGTGACCTACAACATCATATTAATGAGAAATCCAGAGTGGGAGTAATGGAGACGTCAGTGCAAGTGCTGGACTCAAAATCCCAGAATGCAATGCTGCTATACGACACAGTTGCCCTGAGTTAAGGCAGAGACTCCACTTGTGAGCATTCTACAAGATGATGAGTGTGATGATGGTGGTATTAGTGTGAAAGTTGAAGGTTTAGAAGCTGATCTGTTTGAGCAGAGTGTACAGATGAGGAGGTGAGAGAGCTGGACAGACTAATGGACTAAAGCACCGCTGCATCGTGGTAGAAAAGAAACGAGGGCTAAATCTCGCTGCACCACTATCAGCAGGTATTATTGTGGGTACGTGTCAATGAAAGAAGTTTAAACAAAATAAGACAACTCAAAATTTCACTACAGAATAAATCACCAAGAAATAAATCACCATGGACACCAAGAAATGTTGAGTGGATTTTTCCTTTAATGCTTTTTAATAGTCATATTTGTGTGTTTGAACCACTTTATGAAACCTGCTGATCAACTCCTTGCACTCTTTTCTCCCAGAGCGTGTAATTCGTCAATTCTAATTACCCCCAGCTGACCCCTGAGCCCCCGGCACCCTGGCTCTGTTCTGCAGAAACATTACAAACTGCACCTTTAATCTATACGCAAAGATTGCTCATTTTCTTTCTTCTTAGTATGCTGTGTAAAATCGAAGCTGTAATTACACAGACAGAAAGCTTGTGCCTACATTATCGTGCTCATCAGTTCTTAAACAAATCGTGGTTCACTGGCCTGTAAAACCATTTCAGTGCAGCCATTATGCCCCACTCACTGCGCTCGTGTGCAGCACTGATGAAGATAAGAGTGTTCAATAGACCATATATTCTTCCACTAATTTAAATGCCACTTGCAATATAATCTGTATAGGTGATACACGGCACCGCAATGATACACAGCATGATTCTGGATATTAGAAATAATGTGTGTTATTGCTGATAGTTTAAAAGCATACATGACTGAAAAAACTTTACTACATATACTGTAATGTGGGTTATAGGCATTAAGATGAAAATGACAGTAATAATATTCAGGTGGTGGAAAAACCAGGAGCGAGACATGCGCTAAAGAAAGTTAAAAAGAAAGAATAAATAAATAAATAAAGAAAGAATCATAAATAAATATGTATAATATACTATACTGATATACTAAATATATATATATATATATATATATATATATATATATATATATATATATATATATATATATATACATACACACACACACACCTATATATACAGTATGTGTATGTGTATATGTATAAAACTGTCTATTGTGTATCGCTAAGCATTTTTTTATTGGAATATTATATTATTAACGACTTCTACATCGTTTTTATAGTGTAAATATAATCAGTGATTTACAATGTAATATCATATTTTTTATATCTCAATCATTCAGTCATCTTCAGTAAACACTTTATCTTGGTCAGGTTTGTAATTTAGCATAGCAAATAAGATTCGTCATTCAAGAATACTCCTTTTTATATCCAAAAAAACCTCATGTGATGTAATATCTATCACCACAATCGATCTTATATATATCTATCCAGTTTGTGTTGTCACAGCTAGCTATTAGCATACAAGCTAGTTTATAAAATTAGTGCTATTAGCTGATATTAGTTAGCTTTATTTAATGTTTGCTAACATCCCCTGGATCCTTGGTGTACATATATATATATATATATATATATATATATATATATATATATATATATATATATAAAACAATATACTGTATAAGAATCCTCACAGCTAATTATTAGCATGCAAGCTAGTTTATATATCCAGAGCTATTGGCTGTTGTTAGCTAGCATTAGGTATTATGTACTCATGTCCCTTGGTTCCTTCATGAAAGGAGAATAGTTTCCCTTCAGACACTGAGACATGGTCCTCTTTCTCATTTGTGATTGTTTTCTAGTACTTTTAATTTCATACTTTAAATACGAGTTTAAAAGTTTGTACTTCAACTTCAGAGAATTTGAAAGTGCACTTTAACTTTAAAGATGATTATTTGCACTTTTGGTGTACTTCCACCACCACTGAAACTTAGTGCACTATAAAAAAGACATGTTAACGTAATTAGTTTAGACTAGCTTGTTTGCTGGAGCCTGTAATATATTTTTTGGGCTACTGTAGCATTTTTTTTTTGTTGTTAGCTTTACTTTAATTGCATTCCTATTGTCTTTTGCACAATAGAGATTGCGTATTATATTGCTTACATTTGCAGAATATTTTATGCCACTGTGAATGTTTCTGTATTTATTCTTTTTAGATATCTTTATTTTTGCTAGGATTCTGGTCGTCTGGACTGAGATTGATGTTTTCTTTTCAGCTTCAAGGTCAGGAGTTACAGCCTCAAGTGTTCCTGTCATTAATGACTCTGCCTCAGTTTTAACCTCTAACTCTTCTTTCTTTAAATGTCTGGATTTCTGCTGCTTTTTGTATCACTTCCTTTTAATATAATTCACCACTGGGTGCGGTCACATCCATCTCCTTCTTGTTTACAAAGCTTGTTTTAGACATTGTTAGCTTGTGTTTGGACCTTGAAGATGCATTTATCAGTTAACCGTGTCTTCCTGTGTTCTGACCTCTACCTTGGACTGCGACTGTGATTCTAAACCCTAATAAAGAGATGTTGTATTTTCATCCCACATACATGAGATAGTGAGGACTGGCTACTTACAAGGAAAATCTTACACATGCTTTGGCCAACCATGAGCACTGTCATTACCCAGAATCCATTACATGCTGTAAAGCGTCATGTATAATACAGTAGATAGCCAGGCTGCCTGGTGACTGATTCTGATAATGACTGCTGATGACTCAGAACATGTCTGAGGTCTTGTCATACTGGGGAATAAATGGGAATTCCAGTGGTTTTTTCCTTTTTTCCAAAGCCAGTTAAAAGGTTTTTGTGAGAAATAACGTTACCAAGAGGCTAGAAATCATTTTGCCGCACAAGGTGATATTTGCCAGTGCTATTCTTAGACAACAAATCAAGTCATAAAATCAAATCAAAAAAATAAGTAGATTTCAGAAATCTGAAAAGTGTATGAACTTCACCATGACATTAATAAATGAGAGGGATATTTTAAGAATTTGGCCTGGACAAATATGGAAAATGTGAGATTCCTCCATTCTCTGGGTTCTGTTTTTCTTCCAACATCCCAAATACGTGCCATTAGGTGAGTTGGCTAAGATAAATTTCCCTAAAGTGTGAATGAGTGTTTGAATGTGTGTGGCACTGGCGTCCCATCCAGAGTGTATTCCTGCCTCACGCCCAGTGTTCCCGGGATAGGCTCCGGATCCACCGCGAACCTGACCAGGATAAATCGGTTAGACAGACAGATAGTTAGAGCACTTTATTGATCCCTGAGGGAAATTGTTTGGTTACTGAAAGTGAATGAGTAGATGCATAGGTTTAAATGATATTGAGCTTTACATTTTGATTTATTTCTTCATTCTTCTCTACAAATTGATTTCACAGATGGTGAAATGGCTTGCACAGGAAAAAAAAAAGCTTTACAACACCTTCTTAACAGCTAACTTGTATTTTCGTGAGCTTAATCTTGGAACACCTAATAACCTGTGTAAACCTGGCAGGAATCTTTTTTAGAATAACAGTTGGGCTATAAATCCAGCAGCTTTTTCCTTTTTATGTGCAGACATTGCTGAGAGAAATCACATGCTCAGAACACTGTTCAAATCTCTTCCCTAAGGAGTGCAACAGAAAGCAGTGTGAGATCTCAGTGATATTAATATGAGCAGCACCATTCTATCTGAATTCTGTGTGTTTCTCATTAAGCAAGTCATCCGGAGCGTACCACATCTATGTTTCTCACTAGTAAGCGTCGGGAAGCTGTTTTACATCTCTGATGTCTTGCAGTGCTGATGCATGCCAAATCTGAATTTATCACTTTCCTGCCATTTGCTGAACTACTTTTGTAAGAATAATAATAAGAAGAATATGAATAATAAGAATCTTTCCTTGTCTTGCCCATAGTATTGTCCTGTGTATTTTTCATGTCCATTGTGCTTTGTTGAACATTTCATTTTATGAAACTGTATATTAAAACAATCACATCTATATAATCTTGTGATTTTGCTTGAATTTAGAAATTAAGCACATTAAATCCCATGTGCTCTACTGTACCATTACTGGTCTGAATGTAAGTTTGGAGCACTAGTGGTGCAGTAGATGGTGTAGGATAAGATGTGTAGATTTATCTCTCAAGTCCTGCCTTGGTCTTGTTTGTTTTGAACCAGAGTGTAAATCGAATTATGAGTGATTGAGTTATGGATGTGCTGTACTCCCTCTGGTGGTATAAATAGGAATAAGTCTGCTGCCCTTCCAGGCTTCATGCACTTGCTCACGTCCCCATGTGACACCCCATTGCCTCTGAAACTTGCCGCTTGAAAATGGAAATGATAATTGGACAAGGCTAAATGGAATGTGCTGACTCACGACTGTGCCGCAGAGCACAACTAAAACCACATCAAGCTTGCTGATGATACGACAGTAGTAGTGGGCCTCATCAGCAGCAGTGACAGGTCAGCATACAGGGAGGAGGTGGGGCAGCTTGAAGACTGGTGCAAAGACAACAATCTATTTCTCAACAAACAAAAAGAAGACTTGAGGAGGAATTGTGATGACATAACATGGTGCTTCTGACTCTCTCTGACAGTCTCTGATGTGCAGACACCAGGTTTTTTTGGACCCTTAAGACCACCTGCCTAGCTAAGAAAGCACAGAAGTGTCTTCACTTCCTGCAGAGGATGAGGACAGAATCCCCCGCCTCCCAAAATCTAACAGAGGCCAGCTGACCAGGGATCTGCACTGTCTCAGATGCAAGACCCTACAGCAGACTGTGAGAACAGCTGTGAAGATCATTGGGGTCTCTTTACAGACTACTGACACTTTCTACAACAAACAATGCATCCTCAAGGCCACCAGCACTGTGGATGGCCTCTCCATTGGGCAGAAAGTACCAGAGCATCTGTGTCACAACCACCAGACTCCACAACAGGTTTGTCCCTGATGCAGACTACACAACATACCGCTGCCTTCCAATACCCCTTCCCAACACCCACCCATTTTCTGTACTGCTTATCCTACACAGGGTCATGGGGAGCCTGGAGGACCATGTCAGCCTGTCGCAGGGCACAATCGTGATACAGATACACCCATTCACTCACTACGGACCATTTAGAGATGGCAGCCGATCAGCCCAATGCATGTCTTTGGACTGGGGGAGGAAACCTGGAGGAAACCCCTGAAGCCCAGGGAGCATATAACCTCCACACATGCAGGTGGGAATCGAACCCCCAACCCCAGAGGTGTGAGGCAAATGTACAACTTAACATACTCCTAACCACTAAGCCAACTTGCCCCCCCTCCAACACCCACCCAGACTAATCAATACCCTTCCCAACACTCACCTGGGCTAATCAATTCCCTCTAATTGTTTTGCTGGTTTCTCCTGCTGAACACTGTTTTGTTGTCCTGTCTACTTAGTGTGCACTGTTCTGTGTATTTATTGTACATTTTTCACTCGTCTCACACTTTCATGTATTGTACTTAATGTACTCCAGTGGACCATGCTGCTGTATTATGTGTAGCACCAAGCTCCTGAAGAAACAGCATTTTGCTCCTATCTATATGAGCTATATAGAGGAATGACAATAAAAACCCACTTCATATCATATGAGAGAGAATTGTTTAGAAAACAAACAAACACAATTTTGAATGGGAAATGCTGAAATGGTAAATGGAGGGATTAATAAAAATAACACACACCTCACAGCTCCAGGGCCCCAGTTCCATCCTGAGCTTGGGCTACTGTCTGTGTGGAGTTTGTGTATTTTCTTGCCATGTTTGTGTGGGTTCTCTGGTTTCCTCTCACATACCAAAAACATGCAAGTAGGTGGACTGCCTATGATTAATTGCCCCTAGGTGTGTGTGTGTGTGTGTGTGTGTGTGTGTGTGCATGCTGCCATGTGACGGACTCACGTCTCATCCGGGGTGTATTCCCACCTCATGCCCTGTATTCTCAGGATAGACTCCAAATGTAACCACTGAAGACGAATGAATGAAAAAAAAAAAAACAACAAAAATAAGTGGAATGTTTAAAATGAAAAAAAAAGAAAGAAAGAAAGAAAAGCGGAACAATAAAACTGTCACTGAAATTAATAATAGTGTTTGTTCAACTTTTTATTTCTTTTTCCTTTGTAGTGTGAAACATCTTCAAGTGGGAGCCGGATGACGTCACCAAACGTGTCTCAGGCGCATTTGGAGACGTTTTGTCACTTGTGGCCTTCCATTCGCTCTCTCTCTCTCTCTCTCTCTCTCTCTCTCTCTCTCTCTGCGTGTGTGTGTGTGTGTGTGTGTGTGTGTGTCAGTCAGACAGATAGTGGGTTTGGCTTGCTGAGGAGGAGAAAGCGCTTTGGAGCCGAGCTCAGTAAAAACACACACACACACACACACACAAGCACGCGCGCGCACACGCGCATACTTCGGGAGGATTTCCACTTTTTCTGGTAAGATGATGATACTAATCTTTTAGAAATGAGCAGACAGTCAGAGAAAAGTGAGAGATATGCACATGCTCGCGCTCTGGTTGATTTGTTTGTTTCTTTGGGAAAAGTGAGCTGGTGCGAAGCGCGAGAGCTTTGTTTGGGCTTTTGGTGTAAAAGTTGTGTAGCTGGGCATTAATGTGGAGTTTGTGTGTTTGCCGTGTAAACAGTGCATTGAGTTTGAGTTAGTTTGAAACAGTTACAGAGATTTACACACTGCAGTGTTGGGGATGAGTGTGTGTGTGTGTGTGTGTGTGTGTGGTTCTCAGAGCAGCAGGTTCATTTACTAACATGGATGCTGGCAGCAGTGCAGGAATTGCAATGTGTTACTGAGCCCTGAAAACATTACAGAATATCCTGGAAATATGTGATGCACGTGAGATAACGTGTGTGTGTGTGTGTGTGTGTGTGTGAAGGGGTTCATTCTGAATGATAAACATTACTGCGCAACTTTTGTAGGTTTACAAGCAAAACCCTTGGTGCTGAATTGAACATCAGAGCTTGAACTGAACATCTGCAGAATTTAGCTCATTCTTAGACTTAAACTCTAACATTAATGTAACACACAGAGTTAAAATACAGGTTGCACTGAAGTATGTTGTCTAACAGACAACATGCAATAAATTGCTGTCTTGAATAAACATCTGGATACAGTGTTAATGAACAATATTTATCTTTTAAAGTACTGAACAGTGTTTATATAAGTCCACTTACACACTAATTCAACACTGTTCGAGATAATACAGCCGTATAAGTGTTTATCCAACACTGATGTGTTTGCAGTAAAGTCTCGGTGTGTGAAGGCTTTCATTGTGGGTTGATTCTGAATTATAAACGTTGTTGCACAACATTTGTAGGTTTATGAGCAAAAACGGTGGTGAATTTACTTTCGCAGCTTTAAATGAATATTTACAAAGTTTATTCATATTTACAGCTTTGCATCGACAACTAACGTATTAAGTAAAGCTCGTGTTGGATTGAATTATTGAATTCAACAGTTACATTCGTGAGTACACATCTACATTGTTGGATTAACATCAATTAGTGTTTAATTAACTTATTAACTGACTGGATAGTACCAAGGAAAAGTACCACGGAAAAGTACACCTTAATACACAGGTCCAGTGAACACTGTGATAATATAGCACTGTAAGAGATAATCAAACACTGATGAACTTAAAATATTTCAGAAAATAAACAGGATGTGCTTGAAGTAATGTCTCTGTATGTGTGGAGTGTTTCAGATTGGACTCGGGTTTTGAAATATAAAGATTGATTAAAAAAAAAAAAAAAAACTTTGTAGGATTACAAGCAATGCTGCTCTTGTTGGATTTACTGTCACAGTGTTGAGTGAACACATAGAGTTTATTTCATTCTTGTGTTATGACTCGACATTGGACAGATTGAATTGATTTATACCTCAATGATTTGCCAATAATAGTGAACATGACCCTTTTTAATGGTTTATACTAGGGCTGCACGATACTGAAGAAAAATGCAATATGCAGTATGTGATACGATAATGCTATAAGTGTGTAAAATCAATTTAAATGAGATTTATGTATATTTATATATTTAAAAACTGAAAATGACATAACCAACATACATGTGTCATGTTCTTTTGAGGAAAAGAAAGCATTCTCTGCTCTCGGCATCTCCCTAAAACTTTGACTTTTCGTAACTTTCTGAAGTATTAAAATCGTTCAGTTGTCGCAAGCCCTTGCGCTATCCATATCACGATATTTACATTTGTGAGATTTCTATAATTTCAATATATTGTGCATCCCTAGTTTACACACTGTTTGTGTTCAGTGTCAATCTACGACACAAGGTAGTAACTGTTGTTGTCTCACTTGCGTTATAGCAGCTATAAGCAGTTACTCCTTGTCCAGCCTCCTTTTTTTTTCGCTTTCTCTAGAAATAAGACAAAAAAAAAAACAAAACAACGCAGCTTGTCCCATTACCAAGAAACTGGTAGAGGAAAGCTTACTGACTGTTACTATAAGCGCTGACACTGGAGACTCCTTCCATAAATGTTAAATAAACATGTTGTCACAGAAAACTTCATCAGATCAATAACTACACAGTGTGCTTTGTTAAATCTTTTTTTTAAAATTATTTTTAAAAATTATTTATTAAAATCTGTTCATTATTAAACTTGGATTATGTACAAGTATACAAGTCTCCATGAATGAGCTGTTTCTATAGAAACAATAACGTATTTGAACAAGTCCATTGATATAAACTTGTGATTTGAATTACAGCTGGCACTACTGTCAGAGCTGCTGTTATAGAAAATTAATCAACACTTTCTGACCAATCAGATTTGAGAATTCAACAGCGCTGTAGTATAAGTCAGGTTCTGCAGGATCTGTTTTGTGTCAGTTTGCATCACTCACGTTTACAACATAAAAGAATTTAATGGATCGGATTAAAAAGATTTGTCAAATCCGATCCAATGCTAATGAAGTGTTTCAGGCCAGTAAGTACCTGGAAGTACCTGTTACGTGTGTTCAGGTACTTCTAAGAGTTAATCCAGCACTTTAACAATAAACCAAAAGCTTGGTAAGTGTCATCTTCTATCTTCTGTGTGTAGTTTGTGAACTCTGAGTGTGAGGACCCGGGCTGGCTTTCTCTGTGCCTGTTTAATTTGTTAATATGCCTTTTAATGGAGAAGACAATTTTATAAAAAGTTTTATGGAAATTGAAGTTGTCAGATGTTGTAAATTTGCGTATTATGATTTGTTGGTGGGGTGAACCAGGGGGCAGAGTTACGAAAAGAAAAGGCACACAGTTTTAACAGTAGTTTAGTTCACTTCAGTTCCTTGTATAAGTAATTATATAAAATTTTTTCCCTGATGTTTTGCACTGTTGGGATTTCCATGCACTCTTTTGGACTGTAAATACTGAGAGCTGCACTGCAAATAATAAACCACTAAAGTGTAGTGAAGGCAGTTATATGTTGAAAAGGGAGTTTCTGGCAAAGTAACTCAAGTTTTTGGGGTTTTAGAGACCCTCACTATAAACCTGCTCGAAAGCAGTCTTAGGTATTACTGTATAAACTTCAAATAACATTACACTTCTGTATAACATGCACTGGATAACATTACATTTCTACAATATTCTGTCTTTTTATTCCTCCGCCACTGTTGTCCATTCGTCTGTTGATTCGAGATTCTCGTTAGTGTGATATCTTAAGAGTGAGTGGCTGGATGTTTGTAGATTTTATATGGAATAATCCCAGTAAGCAGCAGATGAACTGATTAGATTTTGGAATTGATCCAAACAGGGTCAAGGTCACAGCAAGGTCAAATGTCTGAAATAGTTTTTTTTTTTTAGTCCTTATGACATATAAACATATAAAACAGAAAAAAATATTTCATTATTTGGAGGGTCTTTGGTAGGGGTGCACAATGAATCCTTGTTTAAGTTTGATTTTTTTTTTTTTTTTGGTTTTATCAATAGCAAATTGGCCAACTTTATTTATTTATTTATTTATTTATCTATCAATGGTGAGCTTGTGATTTAATGCAGTTGGTCAAAAAATTAAATAAATATATAAAATAAATAAAGTTTAACCATCTATTTTGTTGTACTCTGTGGTGACTTTTTTATATTTCTTGATATAATTATGCTCATATTCAGTATTTAAAAAAGTCCCTTAAATATCGTCACCAAAGTAGCAGTCTTGCCAAGCATAAAGCCTGTATGTTGATTAGGAAGAAGCTGTCCTTATAATGCACTAATGAAAGAAAAGTTTGGTTTATGTATATTTAACTTAATAATGTGCAAAACAGCTGTTCATTCATTAGATTATTTTGTATGTATTGTGTATATATAATTGTTATCTGGAATTGTGATTATCAGAGGAGCTGTTATCATGCAGCCTCCTCTGTGGTATTTTTATGAACTTCATCACTTTTCTGAAATGCTCACACCAACTTTGAAGCAGTCACTCACATTATCTATTGCTCCATCCTCTCTGGGACTCGCTATAATCGGGACGTATAGGCTTTCTGATCAAAACGCGAGGCTTAACACTTAATTCATCACAGCACGTGTTTAAAAATCAGCACTGGAGGATTTCCTCGTCAACGCACCACTGTGATCAACATGCACTGAATTCCCAAACGCCTTGTTCTCCTTATCTTTGTGGGCGTCTGCAGTGGAATCGCACCAGCCTAAACATCTTTTGTTCCAACACTTTAAAGAAACACACTTTCCCTCGGTGGCCTTTACAGTACAGCCTCAGGTTCACTGTGTTTGTTTTACACCGGGATCAGCTCTGTGTCGTGGTGTGGGTCAGGGACAGATCCAGATCTCTGTCTCAGCTTGTTCCTCTCTAGAGGTGCTGATAACTGATAATGCAGTATATCACTGTGGACCACTGTGCTGTTGGATTCTCAAATCTGATTGGTCAGAAGCAGGTGATTAATCTTCTGTAACAGGAGCTATGACAGTAGTACAGTTGCAAATCAAAGGTTTATATTAATGCGCTTTAATAATCCGTAATCATTTCTACAGTTCCTTGCATAAGTATTCACCTCCCCTTTGAACTGTTCTTGGTTTCTATAGTAACAGCTAATTTGTAGACTTTGCATTTTGCCGTTTTTCTGTCAAACTACAAGTTTTTTTTTTTTTTGTCTTATTAACTTTGAGAGAGAGAAAAAAAGAGGCTGGTGAGTGAATAACTGTTTATAGCTGCTGGAATGTAAGTGATAATAGGAACTAACTTCCACAACATGAAACGTAACTATAAACAGAGACAAAGTAAGACTTGTTCTTTAATTAAGAAAAATTTGTAATCATTTACAAATTGCTGTTCTATAAGAGTTGTAAAAACACTTCAGGACATTTTGTTGTAGGAAAATAATCATTGTTGGGATAGTCTGATCACATGGCACCAACATGTCATTGATTATTTCCCCGTAACAGCACGCCCCGTTATGTTTTATTGCTTCCTTATTCAAGACTCTCTTCACTGTTAATTCTAAATATCATCATTACCCTGTGTTTCTTATGGAGGACAAGGACACCTGTAATCTAAAGCTCCTTATTTTGGCTAAGTTTGAAGGCCTCATTGCTCACCGTATTGGTGACTAATGAGCGTCCTACAATTCTCTTCACCAGCCAAGTGTTTTGTGAAAGTTAAAAAAAAGCATGAAACCAAAGCAGGTCCACTCCAACTGAGAAATATTTTAAAGTAACTTAATATCATTGTTTTTACAAAACGTCACACTAGTATTGTAATGCCAGATAGTGGAAAAAAATCACATTCTTGAGTCCATCTCCACAACAACATTATACTGACTTTTTCTTTCAATAAAAACATTTACACGTTTATCTCCGTTAAAACAGCAGGAGCACTGCGGCTGGCTCGCTCAGAGTCACTGTTGTTATGGAAAACTTGTTTGACCTATTTTCTTGAATCCAGAGTCCAGGTGGACATCCAGTGCTTAGTCTTTTATTCCCTTTTTACAGTGTTTTGTGTAGTGTACACACTTTAATAAGTCTGTTATTGTGTAATATTAATGTGACAATTATTTTACTTCCTTATCTCTTTTTTTCCAGCTTGTTCGTTTGTATTCTGCTCAAATTTATTTCATTTTTGCTGTACAGAACTTGTCCTAAATTCCCAGGAAGCATGAATCTGAGTTTTCTAATGAGGTTACAGTTCATCCTTTTGGTTCCACTCTGCAGTACTAAGCCTATGTTCATTCTCAAATGTTAACATTTTTTTTCACCTTAAAGGAAAATATAGGCGGGGCTAATCTGGGGTAAAGCTCGTTTAAGAGGTACCTCGATTTCAGCCTCCGAGGATTCCAGTTCTTTAACGAGCGCCTCGACTGCCCAGTCCTCCTCGTTTAGCATTTCATACGCAGAAATAAACGGACAATGAATAAATGATGAATAGATGTACAAAAATGATTGACTAAGATAAATATAAATAAATGAAACGAATAAGTAAAATAAGATTAGCTAGTTACAAACATTCATTTCTCCCACAGAGCATTTATTAAAACTGCATTCATATCTAGATGTTCTCTTAAAGTCCTAGTTTGTGAAAGAACATTAGTGGACAAAAGCAAAACTAGTGAGCATAGCCTACTGTGATAAATCTATAATTTGGTGGATTGGTTCATGTAGGAATAAACAATACTGTTTGTGATGATGTGTTTAGTTCTTCTGCAGTAACATCATAGGCTGGATGTCTCAGGCCCCGCCCACACATATATGGATATTTTTGAAAACATAATTTCACGCCTCTGTTTTCAAAACCATCAGGGCTTTCGAAAAATATTGACAAAAATGATTTGAAGACGCACAAATGAGGACGCCAGCCCTGTAGGTGGAGACTGATTGCATGTTATAAACGGTTATTTCAGACGCTTCCTGAATAAGACGCTTCATGAATTGAGAGTGCTAATGTGTATTGAGTGGTAGTGAAGGAGAAATGCAAAAAACAAACAAAAAAAAAACCACCAACATGGCCAAAAGTTGTGAATTGAAAAATGAGAAACACAAGGATTCTTATATGTGGACTGTTGATGAGGTGGTTCATGTCACACTTTTCCAGAAGCTCAATTTGCAGTAGGGTTTGTAGCGCCGGAGCGGTGGCGTCTGGTGCAGTGCATCAGGATATAATAATAAATCAAAGCAAAATTACCCACGAAATAAAAACCTGTCAACATAAACAGAGTCTTACTGCAAGGTGACGCTGTAATGTCAGCATTTTTCAAAAAAACATTTTTACGTTTTTCCTGTTCTCATGTTTTCAAATAGCTTCATTTTCAGACATCCAGAAACGCTGTTTTGTGTGGATGTGAAGCCAAACCAAAGAGAAAAAGAACGTTTTAAAAATATCTGTAAAAATGTAGACAGGCCCTCAGATAGACAGGCATAAAGCTCTCTCATTAGAATATTAGGCCACGCCCAGTCTGTTTTCAGATCAGTCAGATCAATGAATTCAGCTGGTATTTTATTGTATGTCTATCTTAAATTTTATTCAAACTTTACTAGCTGTTTAATATTTACTATCCAAAAAGTCAGGAACCAATGGGAATGTTTTGAACAAGATATGTTGATCTGAATGTTGAGGCTGAGAAAATGCGTAGGGCGTAACATGTAACATGTGGCACATATGCTGTACATAATAAATACACAATTAATTATTTGTAGTTTTACTGTCATTGGTTCCTGACTCTTCAGACACTTTGTATATCACTAGTTTTACTAGTACTGTGTTCTGTGTTCTCTCAGAGTACAGAGTTATTTTAAATTTGTCGAGCTGCAGCGTTTGTCCTGCGTGTCCCTGAAGTATAGATCCAATATGTGGAGTGAAAGTGTGACTGACGTAAACTGATACCGTACATTACCTAAACACATGCTCATGAGAATAACTTATTTTATTGAGTTTCTGGGTCGGCACGGTGGCTTAGTGGTTTGCCTCGCACCTCCAGGGTTGGGGGTTCGAATCCCGCCTCCGCCTTGTGTGCTTGGAGCTTGCATGTTCTCCCTGTGATTCAGGGGTTTCCTCCAGGTACTTCGGTTTCCTCTCACAGTCCAAAGACGTGTTGTAGGCTGATTGGCTTTTCCAAATTATCCGTAGTTAGTGAATGGGTGTGTGAGTGTGTGTGCGATTGTGCCGAGCGATGGGTTGGCACCCCGTCCAGGGTGTCCCCTGCCTTGTACCCCGAGTCCCCTGGGATAGGCTCCAGGCTCCCTGTGACTCTGTGTAGGATAAGTGGTACAGAGAATGGATGGATGGATGGATTAATTTCTGTGGTCTGCATGTGGCTCACTCGTTCACTAGCAAGTGACCATTCATTTTCCAGGAACATGCACAACACAGAGCCGCAATTTCAGCGACAGTGATGTGACATCACGACAAGCAGCATATGAGTTGAGATTTTCTCAACTTTATCCAAATTAGGTCTGACATGGTAAAGTGGCAAATCAAAATGATTGCTAGGAATGATTCCTCAGACCGATCCTGTAGTGTGTATGGTATGGCATTTGTTAAATTGCCCCCTCTCACAACTTTAGCTCCTACCTGCAATTAGTTCCTATGTACTGCGTGACTCGAAAAAATGGGGAATAAACCCCATAACTGTGGTTTCATCTTATTCTGTCACATACATTCTCTCATTAAATGAGTATACAGACTTTACTAAGAAAAATAAAGCTTGGAAGGAAGTAACAGAGATCATTGGTGTCTCATGAGAATGTTTGTAGCTAGTACATTTAGTTTGGGCTGCTAATCTGCTAACAGAGCTAATACGAAGCCTGGCACATAACATGTAAATTAGCTTAACAACAAATTTTCACACTGATTTGTGTGTTATTTCATTTATACAAGTTTTAACTAGTTTAATAGAAGATATATAGAGATATTGGCATATATTGGTGCCTCTGATGAGTGTATGTAGCTAATAAAGTTAGCTTGCACTGCTAATCTGCTAATCTAGCAAAGCTAATATGAAGCCTGGTACATAACATGTAAATCAACTTAACAAGTAATTTGCACACTTTTTTCACTTCATTAAAATGTTAAAAATAATTTCAATTACATATTAAAGTCTAATAAATCATATACTGTAGTAAATTGTGTGCTGTATGCTTTACATTCTGGCTAATACCCTTTCTCGTTGGAGCTAAAAACGCTGAACAGGACGCTACACACCCACAAGAGATGAACGACAAGCAACACGAGCGACTTGTTGCTCACGAGTTTGAACATAGGGTTACACACAACAATTAATTATTTTTGGAAGGTCAAAAAGATCGAGATTTCCGTGCAGAAGGAGTGTATTAGCATCATCTTTGTGATACCTGAGGAAACTTGAGTCCTATTCGTAAGATTTTTCCGAGTTGTAAACGTGTAATACGTTTTTTACGCTACTCCTGGCGATGAAATTAACGCGTAACAGATGAGTTTCTGTTTGTTTTAACTGCGAACCCGGATGATTGCTTCATGCATTGTAGCAGCCGTCTGGCGATCGTGCTCTTCGAATTGATTTTATATCCTCTTCTCTACTAACGGGCTCCAGAGTAAACATTATGGGGCGAAAGTTCTACAGCGTATACCAAGCAAGTTATTAAGCGACTCCTCTTAGCAGTCATATATTCACAGTTCAGGAAGTAGATATGCACTCTAGGCCACTAAATACACGGAATAGCAGCAATCAGAAAACGTTCTTCTAATGAAAGAGGCAGCAGAATCGCTGACACGTCTGTGCTGATGGGACGAAATGATCAGGGGAGCGCAGAGCTGGTCAAAATGCTGCAGGTTTCAACATCAACATAAAATCATAGATTCCTAAAAATGTAATATTCTTCTCTCTCTCTTTCTTTCTTTCTTTCTTTCTTTCTTTTCTTTCTATCTTTCTTTCTTTCCTGCTTTACTTTTCTCCTAATCCTGTCCAAATAGGGCTCTTAACCTTAATCTGGATTTTTAATTTTTCTATTCTTTATTCCCCTTTCCCCACTTTTCTTTCTTTCTTTCTTTCTTTCAATCTTCCTTTCTTTCCTGCTTGTTTTTCTCTTAATCCTGTCCAAATAGGGCTCTTAACCTTAATCTGGCTTTTTAGTTTTCTATTCTTTATTCCCCTTTCCCCACTTTCTTTCTTTCCTGCTTGTTTTTCTCTTAATCCTGTCCAAACAGGGCTCTTAACCTTAATCTGGATTTTTAATTTTTCTATTCTTTATTCCCCTTTCCCCACTTTTTCTTTCTTTCTTTCTTTCTTTTTTTCTTCCTTTTGCGTGTTATTTCTTATTTTTATGCCTCCACCAGTGAGTAGCGGAGGTATTATTTTTGGGGTTGAGTACATCTATCTGCGATTCCTTTTAGTGTGATATCTCAAGAGCGAGAGGTTGAGTGTTTGTAGGATTTATATGGAATTATCACTAAAACCAGAAGATGAACTGATTAGATATTGGAATTGATCCGAACAGGGTCAAGATCATATGTCTGAAATAGATTTTCTGCAGTAACTTCCTCCCTGTTTGAAGTGTATTTTAAGGGTATTTGAGGTGTACAAATTAGTACCAAGAAGGACTAAACTTTGGTGGCGGAGGCTCCCCTGTGAACACCTTTGGTGTCAAGTTTGACTTTTTTGTTCACCTCAGACCTTGCGTGCGTTTTCTCCGTGTCACTCGCGGAAGGCTCAAAGAAATGTCCACCGGGAAGATGAGCAAGGTGTGGGAGTATTTTGACTTGGAAGAAAATGGAAAAGTTTTGTGTAGGCTATGTCATGTCAAACTGGCATATAACGATTCCACTGGATCCATGCGTAACCCTGTGCAGCACAGGCACGTAGGTGTTAGCGTAGGAGAGACTAGCCGAAACAAGCAAATGCCCATCACATCGTTCACTTCAACTCGCTGCCACTGTGATCCCGCCCGCTCTGAAAAAATAACTGACTAGTCGGTTACAAAATTTCCATTTAAACGTCAGTGAAATTAGTCGTAGCGCGAATCCCTAGTTGTCATGTTCTCAGTTGTTCTACTTCACATTTTTCAATGTAAACGAAACAGGAACTAGCAGAGTGGCTGGATTGTGACATGATAATCACACTCTTCAGCATTCGCCGTAGACTCCTAGTGCCGTAGACACCCGGCTTCGGGGTAATTAGTCCGTCACCACGGTGGTGCTTCAGTGTGGATTTTAATGTGAGATCAGTAAAGCTCATTTAAGACTTGAAAGCCTGTAACAGGAGCATTTCTGCACTACTGCAGTACAATGCTGTGCTAATCAGCTGAGCTAGAAGGGGTGAAGTAGCATTTAAGTGCATATAAACCTCAATCTTACCTTATTTTGCTTTTGTCCCTTGAGAACCATATGTTCCAATGAAATAAACACATTGCCTAGCAGTGTGTCTAAAAAACTTTAAAAAAGTGGAAACTCTCCTTTCTATGAGCTGATGAGTTATTTATGCTGCCAGGAAGTTGCCACTTCAATTCAATTCAATTCAATTCATTTTTATTTGTATAGCGCTTTTTTACAAAGGTCATTGTCTCAAAGCAGCTTTACACAAACAAAGTAAAATGAAGTGTGTGTGTGTG
>CM040458.1:27073424-27124078 GCA_022758105.1 Pangasianodon gigas | reverse complement strand
AAATGGAGGAACTCTGTAAAAAATAGCTGTAATTCCTAAACGGTTAATGCAATATTTTTGTTAAACCCCTTGAATTAAAGCTGAAAGTCTACGCTTCAGTCACATCTTGACTGCTTCATTTCAAATCCACTGTGGTGGCGTACAGAGGCAAAATTACCAAAACTGTGTCACTGTCCCAATATTTATGGACCTGACTGTACTTTATTGTAACTTGCCTTAATTGCCCTAGTTTACTAGTTTCCCTGAAGCAGTTTTTAAAAGTGACCAGTGAAAATAATTATTGCGGTTAAGAGTTTAGATTTACATGCTCACAATGCTTTGTGTGTTTGTGTGCATTAAAAACTGCAAGTGGTGGCGCCGGCGCCACCGTCGACCGCAGAGGGTTAATAACCGAGATTGTGCCTCAATCTGAACACCCACAGAAGATTTCAAACAATTTTACACACACTGCAAACAACATTTCTTTGAAATCAGCTTAATATCTGCCATGAACTTAAAATCCATCCCCATTACCTGACTGAATGCGCATCATGTCGGTTATAAGGTATGTCCCGATAATCAGTTAATGGAATGCCATTGAACGTTCATTTCAGAGCTGCTTTTTTAAAAGCTTGTAAAATCCATCCTTCAGATTTTTCTTTACAGACTGTCTATAAAAGCATTTTATATATAGACCTCTTCCTCAGAAATGTTCGCCATGACAGTCTGTTTATCAGGTCTCAGCTTTTGTGTACTCAACTTGTTAATGAGTACTGTTGTGTTTAGTACTCAGATCAGGACACTAATCAGATTAAGAAGTTTCTGTAGAGGGAGAATGAGAGTTTATTGTGATTTATTGGATGTACCTTTCCCATTACCTTTTAAGCGGATGGGTGGATAATGTTAGCAGTTAGCGTTTAGGAGACACTCACTGTAAACGTACCTTTTAGTCAGATTGCTGCGTCTTGTTCTATAAAAACATAATAAAATTTTTTTTTTAGCACAGTTTGTATGAGGTTCAGTTTTATGAATGCTACAGATATTTACTCTACTTTGATGCCTCAGGACCAAGCAGGTCGTATATCCTTCTGCATGAGTGATGATCCAGAATTCCTTTACTGCCAATCATTTGTCAGATTACATAACATTTAACTTTGTACTTTTTTTTGTAGCCCTGTCACATTGTAGGCTCACAGCATCATGAAATCTCTGGACTTGTTTACAAGTATGAAAGCTATGACAGTTATATAACAACTGACAAAAATTTGAGTGTTTAAAGCTTTGGTGGAGTATTGAACCGTTATAACCATTAATCAGATTTTTATTTATTTATTTATTTTATGAATGCTGCTTGGCCAAGTGCCAAATAAGCCCAAGAGCGAGAATGTCAATGAGGAGAAATTGGTTCTGAAAAGCAGAGACACGTCACTGCTTTGGCAACGAGACCATGTCAGTCACATGTTGATTAGGATGTGAGAAGTCGGGGTGCTGTCTACTTTCAGGATTCTTTAATAATATATAGATAAACACATAAACACACTTTAAAATGGGGTATTTTGAGTTTGTGTTTCTGTCAGAAATGGTATTTTTATTTTGTTTTATTGATTTTTTTTCCAAATCAACATTAACCTATCATATTTGTCATTTTTCTTTTAATGGAACATTGTAATATATTGTTGTAATCAACATATTCTCTGTTAAAAGCAAAAACTACTTGATTGTCATTTAGGTGTGACATCATAGCGCACCCACAGTGTACAACGCCTTCCTGTGTCCCTGCATGTTTTGTATATAATGTATTAAGCAGTGTTGGCGTAAGAGGCCAGTCCGAATCTTAAGCCGTATTCGGACTGGATTGGTTTTACGTGGCAGGAATGGGATAATGTAATTATTACTTGAATATCCCTGATATTTTATCTTTTGAATCCATTTTTTACAGACTATATGTTCTTGTGTCTTGAAAGATTACACCATCTTTTACCTATAGGTTCAGCATCTTTCAAACACATTGACCTCACACCATGCTGAACCATGTCTGGCTCTGTGTAACACACTAAAGCTAAAGATCTAGTGTGTGGTGGTTCTCACCACCCTCTTCTACACCAGTGAGACCTGGACTATCTATACCAGACATGCCAAACAGCTCAGCCATTTCCACATGCTGCCGTTCACAGAAGTCTTGAGGTGTGCCAGCATCCGGAGCATCCACATCCTCCTGCAGAAGACCCAGGCGTGATGGGCCGGGCTTGTAGTCTGGATGTCTGAGAGTTGCCTGCTTAAACAGCTGCTGTACACTGAACTACTCGAAGGCAAGCACAAGACAGCCAAAGACTGCGTGAAGACCATCTTTAAGGACGTCAGCTTTGATACTGCCAGCTGGGAGGCACTTGCCCTTGACCGCCCAAACTGGGGAGCAAGATCAGCAAAGGAGCCAGAAGGCAGACAGCAGCAGAGCAGAAGCGAGCCATGTGCAGATCTCGAGCCTCCACTAGCACATGTGGAAGAGCTTTCCGTGCCTGGATTGACCTTTCCAGCCACCTCCGGATGCACCGTCCCCAAAGAAGTCATTCTCATCTTCAGCTAATGAAGGAAGAAACAATGTCTCCGAGCTAAAAACAGCCTAAAAGCAAGTGTCTCAAAGCTGAATCACTTCCTTCCTCACCACATAGTTTGGTGTCAGTCCATGGCAGCATCAGAATTTAAGAGTTGGAAGACAGAAGCTTTAGTCTAATTTGATACAGACTTTTTCTGCTCTATTATGAACTTAACCTATGATACTGAGCAAAACAAAATGTCAGACTGCACAAAACTGCTCTCATTACTTGTTAGCTACATTAGTCCTTAAGAAGCTAAGTCTAAACACCAAGTTGGTGTCTTGGCTGGATTCTCATTTGGGGTTAAGGGGAACTTTTTAAAAATTTTGTTTCGTTTTTTTGGAACCATTTCTTTAAAACAACAATGTAAAACCTATGCAGTTCATTTATAATCATAGCTCCACATTCAAATTTAGCGTGAAGAACTGACCGTGAGATAACCACCCGCGCTTATGCACGGGGAATGAAACCTAATTGCCTTTGCTCGTTATGCTGATTTAGCCTCATTACTGAGGACTGTGTCCAGTCGATGGGAGTGAAGGTTTGGAGTTCTGGTCCTGCAGCGTAAATCAGTGTAGCACCGCATCGTGCCTTTGACTTCCAAACACAAGTTGAAGGACATAAGACGTGACTCATGGGAGATAAATCTCATTATAGTGGTGGCTCCTAGGTGCAGCCATTATTTAGAGTCCTAGAATTTATACCCTTTGGCGATCACTGCCTTCCTGGGGCTGTCCATGCTGGAGACCTTAATGGCCCGTTGAAATATCATAAGTCCTGCGTCATTGATTTTCTGATTGCCTAGTTTGGGATTAAAGCAAAAGTTCTTTTCATTTTGGGGGTGAATCTGTGCAGCAGAGAGCTACGAGCCCTGTAAAACTCTCATTTGTATTCTGAAGACATGCAAGTGTCTGATTGGACCTCTGTAAAAATATACCAGGGAGTTTTACTCAGGATGAAATTGGGTAATATTGCATGAAATTGAGTAATATCACTTTCCTTAGTTTTTTCTTTTCCCTCTAGAAGTTTTGATTTAGAAAGTATTTATTTTAAAGATGTAATACTAAATTTATTTTAAATTATTTTAATTTATTTATTTATTTTAAAGAAATAAGCAGGGTTGAAACTGGCACTCTGGAAATGGTCATTGTTATTCGTTGTCATTTCCGGATAGACTTAAGTGCTACAGATTGTCCCTGCTCGCATTTTACTATTTAATTAATCTCAATTACTAACTTAATTGTCCAGATTGTAATTGGGTAAACTGCTCGGACATCACAGCAGCAGCAGCAGCAGGTTTCTGAAGGGCAACTCCCCATATCATGGAAAGGAAGAACAGCAGGTGATTCTGAAGGTCTGTAGTGTTATAACATCTTGTGTGTTACAGATTTATGCATATCGCTTTATGTGTATTGATTGGGCGACTCTTTTCATCGGGTTTGAATTGAAAAAATTCAGATTTTTCTTTTTCGTCCCTCAGTTATGGCACAACTGATGGGTTTCTAATCTGATTTTAAAAGGTATTTTAACAAGCTATTTCATAGTAAATGCACAAGTAACAAAATATAAACTAAATCGAGTAAAATCTTGTGCATTTTTGCATTTTAAAAGAGTAAATTCAAGCGTTAGAGCCCAAATGTTAATAGAATATAATCAGAGTAAAGGTCACTGGATAGCGTGGCTGTGTAGGAACGAACAAATCCCTATATCAAACCCGTGACCCTGGAGCTGGGCGATAGCAACTGTGTATGTGTGTGTGTGTGTGTGTGTGTGTGCAAGGAATGATAGAAGGAATGAGTAATGGAAGGAAAGATGGACAGCAGCAATGAGAGACGTAAGGAATGATGAAATGAAGGATGGAAGGAATGAAGGAGGGAAACAATGATGAAATAATATAAAGGACAGAAGGAACGAGAGACTGATGGAATGAAAGAGATGGAAGGGATGATGAAATAAAGGAACTTTGCATAGAATGATGAAATACAGGAAGGAAGAAGGACAAACAAGGAGAGGAGGAATAATTAAAGGATGGAAGGAAGGACAAGGAATGAACAATGGAAGGAGTGACGAAATAAAGGACAGAATGAATGAGGGATGGAAGGAATGATAAAATAAAGGACAGAATAAATGAGGGATGGAATGAAGAAGTAAAGGACAGAAGGAAGGACAGATAGCATGAGGGACAGAAGGAGTGATGAAAGGTTGGAATGAGGGATGGAAGGAAGGATGAACTAAATGACAGAAGGAATGGCTGAAGGAATAAATGATTGAATGAATGGTGGGAGGAATGAGAGAGAAGGAATGATGAAGAGTACAAGGAATGAGGAATGGAATGAAGAGATAAAGGACAGAATAGGGGATGGAAGGAATGATGAAATAAAAGATGGAATAAATGAATAAATAAATAAGGAAATGAATAAATAAAAGGAGGAATAAATGAATTTGTCTGGAAGAGGATATTCGCTCTCCTTGACAGAAATCACAACACAGGTCGCGATAAACACGTTTAATATCTAACGCTTTAACGATGTCAGTTCGTCATGTAGCTTGGTTTCGTCTGCTGCTGTTTGGTGTTTGTCGTGATGTTCTCTGAAGTGATTTGTTTTTGTTCGCTGATCCCGGAGGAGACGTTTAGGAGCTCAGATTTGTCGTCCTTGTCTCAGCTCAATAGATTGTCCATGATGTTATTACATTATGTTATAATTCTGTGAAATGAGCTGTGTGGATTGTGAATGCGTGAGAAATATCATGTCCATTAACTGAACAATGGTAACAAAAGAAAACTTGTGTCTCCTCATGAAGTCTCGCTTTCTACCCTGGAGATAATGGCTGGGTTGAAATAACAGGGTTGAAATGAACAGCTGCGCTCTGTGTATGATGGAGAATATTCTTCTGTGGTGTCTTTGAGACCAAGTCTTTGTCTTGAGAGTCACTTGAAGAGTATTAATTAATATTGTGGCTCAGCGAACATGCTTTCTGCAGACTTCTCTTTAATCAACATGTGCTGTTTTAGTCGTCATTTCCCAAGCCAACAGAGCAGCCTTCGCTACACAACATCATACCACAACACTGCTGAATTCTCGATTCTCAGTGTTCATTTTCTAAAACAGCAACTCTGACAATAGTGCAGCTGCAAATCACAGGTTTATATCAATGCACTCGTTTTAATACGTTATCGTTTCTATGGTAACAGCTAATCCACATGTGTGGCAGATGCTAACATAATCTAATAATTAATGGATTAAACAAAACGTTATCACCGGTCATGTGAAGTCAAGTACGAAATAACACATGATGGGGTGTGCTGTTATCGGAAAATAATCAGTGACTAAGTTGATTGTATTCCTATAACAGAAATTAAGAGATGAAAGGAATGAGAGACTGATAAAATAAAGGATGGAAGAAATAAAGGGGGTGGATAGAATGAGGGATGGAAGGAAGAACAGAAAGAATATAGGGTGGAACGAATGAGAAAATAAAGGATGGAAGGAAGGACAGAAAGAATATGGGGTGGAACAAATGAGAGAATAAAGGATGGAAGGAAGGACAGAAAGAATATGGGGTGGAACAAATGAGAGAATAAAGGATGGAAGGAAGGACAGAAAGAATATGGGGTGGAACAAATGAGAGAATAAAGGATGGAAGGAAGAACAGAAAGAATATGGGGTGGAACAAATGAGAGAATAAAGGATGGAAGGAAGGACAGAAAGAATATGGGGTGGAACGAATGAGAAAATAAAGGATGGAAGAAGGGCAGAAGGAATGAGAGAAGGAAAGAATGAGGGATGCAGTGATGAAGTAAATGACTGGAGGAATGAGGGATGGAAAGAATGAGGGACAGAAGGAATGAGAGAAGGAAAGAGTGATAATGAGGGATGGAACGGATGATGAAATAAAGGATGGAAGGAAAGAGAAAGAACGAGGGATGGAAGGAATGAGGGACAGAAGTAATGAAGTAAAGGATGGAAGAAGATCAGAATGAAAGAATGATGAAATGACAGATGGAAAGAATGATGAAATAAAAGATGGAAGGAATGAGAAACTGAAGAAATTATGAAATAAAGGATGGAAGAAGGACAGAAGGAATGAGAGAAAGAAAGAATGATAAAAGGGATAAAAAGAATGATGAAATAAAGGATGGAAGGAAAGAACAGAAAGAAAGAACAGAAAGAACAAGGAATGGAAGGAATGAGGGAAAGACATAATAAAGTAAAGGATGGAAGAAGGACAGAAGGAAAGAATGAGGGACAGAAAGAATGATGAAATAAAGGATGGAATGAATGAGAAACTGAAGGAATGATGAAAAAGGACAGAAGCAGTGAGGACCAGAATGAAGGTGAAGTTTTCTCTAAGGAGGTGTTTATTAGCATTTATGGAAGGAGTCTCCAGTGTCAGTGCTTCAGGACGGAGGAGTTTACGCTTTCTAGTTATTAGCAACATGTAAAGGAGTTGTTTTTTTTTTATTAACATGAAGAGAGAGAAAAGAAAGAGGCTTATGAGAGAATGACTGTTTATAGCTGCTATAGGAACTAACTTCATAAATTAAATATTGTAATTGTGACAAATTGCTGTGGTTGGAAGAGGAACAAAACACATTGGGACATGCTGCTATAGGAAAATTATCAACCTCATCATTGATTATTTTCCTATAACAGCGTGCCCTGTTGTGTTTTATTCCTTACGTAATGTCTCTCTTCTTTTTTTCTAGCTTGGCTTGTATTTTTGGCCAATTTCCCACATCTTGTTAAAGAAACATTATCAAATTCATTATTTAATATCCAATGGCTGACCTTTAAGACTAAATATTTAATGTCATCCCAAACCACAGAGCCAGTGCGAATCCACTTCCAGGCAGAAATGTTGGTAATGTTGTATAAATTCCTCTGAAATGTTTCTGTTAGGGATTTAGGGAATGGCTTTTGGGCTGAAGGCCTCATTTAATTAGCACTTTCCATCATTTATTTAAGAAGCCCTCAGTCTGTGCATTTTCACCTCCTATAACAGCTCTCCGTTTCCTTTATAGTCCATATCCGTGGTGTTACTTACACTTCTTCATTTCATTGCCTTGCTTTGGTTACCATCTTCAGCATGTCTGTTCATGCGGTCCCTTGCATAAGTATTTACCCCCACCCCCCCTTGAAGTTTTCCACATTCTGTATTGTTATAACGTGGTACTGAATTATGGATTATACTGTACAGTATGTCATCATCTACACAAAATAATAAGGTTGAAGAGGGGGAAAATCAATGTAGTTTGCAAAAGAAGTTACAAAAGTAAAAGTTGTGATTGCGTAAGTATTCACCCCCATTCTTGTGAAACCCAGGTCACAGTGGAACACACAATTAGTTGAATAGAGTGTGTGCAATGATGCTTTACTTGACTAAAGCTCATAATTCGGAATTTTCGACCTCAGACTAGGGAAAAAAAAAAGAAAAAAAAATGCCCCCTCAACTTGGAATTGCTACTCGGAAAGGCAGGAAGGTCTTCTCAACCCCAAGTTCTGTCATCAACATGGCTGCACTCAACGTTCAACAGTAAACAAAGTAGCACTTCTTAACTTTTAAATGAGTTATGCTATATATGCTAGTATTTATGTTAGATCAATCAACATACAGACATATTCGCTTGTTAAATCTATAACACTGACTATACTATTTGTTGCTTTGAGGAGGTAAATATACATCACTCATCACTAATGTTAGCCGGCTAGATTGTTGCTAACTAAAGACGAACATGGAGGCGTCCAGGTTTTTCACACTTTGTAGCTTTTTTCCCGAGCTTTTCATGGTCTAACTTCCCACTTCTGTGTCAAACACAGCACTAAAGTGTCACATCATCTAAACACGCCTGCTCCTGGAAAATGCTAGAGCTTGTTAGAGAACATACCTAAACAAAATAGCATTATGAAGACTGAAGAGCTATCAAAACAAGTCTGGGACAGAGTTATGGAAAAATATCAATCAGGGTTTGGTTATATCAAATATCTCAAACTTTGAAAATCCTGAGAAACACCAATAAATCCGTTATTAAAGCATGGAAAGACCTCTGCCTAGAGGAAGCCATCCACCAAAGTCAGTGACTGGGCAAAGAGGGCACTAATCAGTGGACCAGGTCTGTATTATGGGTTATTTTGTGTAGATTCATGGCATATGATCCCAATTACATCCATTTTAGTTTCACATTGTAACACTCTAAAAAGTGGAAACGTTCAAGAGGCCCTGTCTCTAACATGCAGGTACAGGGTGAAGGATATGAGTGTGTACTCAAAGCATGTTTATTACCTTTAATCTTAGAACAGCAGTCAGAGTGCATGGCCGAGTTTAAAACACAGGCAGATGAAAGGACCAAGCTATAATGCATAATTGATATCCGGACATTCAGGTAAAGGTCAAAAGCAGAGAGCAGCTAACAACTGAGAACAGTACTAGGAGATAAATAAACAAGGACCAGGATGAATAAGAATATAGTAGTGAGGGGTAACAAGCAGGGGTGCAGAGATACCATTTTTTTCAGGCTAATTATGAGTGCATATTAACCCGGGACAGCACAGGACATTTTATTTAGCTCTGTTTTTGTTCCCCCGTTTTAAACAGTGGCCATGAAAAGTCCACGCGTGCATGTTCATGTACTTAGGCTACTAGGCTCTTTCTTTGTATATAGTATAATGTTAGATATTTGATTTTAAAGTGCATTAACTAGCTACATTAGATAGCTTGGATTGAGTATGGTTGCAGCAGAGAAGATCAGGTCTATAGTGCTTCTCTACAGCTGTAAGTAAAGTATTTTTTATTGTTTTCATTGCGTTGAAGTCCCTTGTTGATGGTGCTGGACCGGTTTTCCACACATATCTCACGTAACAAATCACTTTGCTGAGAGTATCACAGGTATTGTTAAGCGTCAGGACTTTTACTGCTTGGAGTTTTATAAAACTCTCCATCATTAGTTAAGGAACAAGCAGCCGCTCTGATTTTAAAATGCGTTCGTTCTCCACTTGTGTAATTTTCTCTCCTTCTTCTTGCTAAATCATTTATAAATGTTAAACAATAAAATGGGATTTTTAAACAACATTTAAAAACCAGCTTGCCCACAATGTCACTGTTTTCCTTTTTTCTAACAGATTTGCCAACTCATGATCATTTGGTTAGAATAAATTTTTGTTGCAAATGTCACCAGAGTGCTAACTTGAACACAAAACATTGTCTAGTGGACCTGGTCCACTGACTTTTGGTGAATGGCTTCCTCTAGGCAGAGGTCTTTCCATGTTTTAATAACGGATGCATTGGTGTTTCTCAGGATGTTCAAAGTTTGGGATATTTTCTAGATATTTAAAGTGATGATTCCCCGAAATCGTACAGCACTTTTCACTCCACTTTAGCTGCTGTACCACTCACGATAAGCTTTCTTGAGTGTTCTTGACGTCTGTGGAAGTGGACGACGGCCACGGTGCTCCATTCCATCATCGTGCTTCAGCTTATCTCAGTCCAGCAGTCCTGGATCGTTGGTGGGGAAAAAATTCCAACAGGCTTCTGTTGCCTGGAAGAAAGTTATTCATATGGTTGCTGTAATCAGAGAGCGCCAAGTCGGCTTCCACAAAGGCCTGGAAAGAGCACTCCCATTAAAACACACGAGATTTATTTTGTTCCATTAGAGCTCTGCTATTGATTGTCAGTGACATCAGGATTTATAAGGAGCTCTGTGCTGTTGCATTCTGAATTATTGGACATAGGATTTGCATGCTTAATGTTACTTTTAAAATTTCATGAGACTCTTATCTCTGGAGAAGATTCCTGGAGAGCTATTCCTGCATTGAGTGATGCTGAATTCAGAATTAGCCAAGTAACTTGGGTGAAAACTGGGCGGATCTTATTTCAGAGTGAAAAATACTTCCAAACTTCACTTTTAACGTCTCCAAGAAATCGCGTCTTTGCTGTGATTTGAGTCCGTATGTTGACACGTTTCTTTCTGAAACAATGTCAGAAATGAAGACTGAAGTGTTGAAATGTATGACTGACTTAGTGTTCAAGACAAACCACACCCAACCCCATCCCCCCCAGAAGCTAAACAAACCTGACTGTAGCTAAGAGAGCTAGCTAAATATATAGAACAGCAAAGAGATGAACAGAATCCTCTTACTGTTTGGGGAAGCCCAGCTGGTCTATAAAGATGGAATCACTTTCTCGCTTTATCTGAGGAGTGAAGACCTGCAAGTTGGTAAAACACGCCACCAAAACTGTCTGTCACTAAACCGCGACCTCATGCAAAGACCACCCTCTTCATAACGAATAAACTCCAACCATTTTTTTTTTCTCAGCCAAGCGATAGTTAGAAAAGGGAATAGTGTGCAGGAAGAAGCACAGCCAAAAAAACACTGACAAACCATGTTTACTCCTAACAAGCTACTATTCTATAGCAAGCCCCGCCTCCATGGGCGGGGAATATATGGTTATACAGAGCATTTAACTGGGCAGTCATGAATTTGTGACTAGTTTTGAATCATCAAATAAAAATTGTGACCGTTTTCCCAGAAATGATTCTAGAAGAAGTGTTTATAGTTTCAGAGAACTATGAAATTAAAACGAGAATATCTCCAGAAATATTTTTGTCATCTTTTTCAGATATATTATCGTATTGTTGTCCATAACACTAAGGGACAGGAACAAAAACTCTGAAACACCAATTTTGCTGTCAAGGGCAATTTAGGGCAAGACACTGCAGGTGAATATGGTAATTTAAAAAAAGCCAAAAAAAACAATAGATATCACAGTCAACCTTTGCCAGTTGATTGCTAATATTCTTATGAGTATTCTTGCAGCTTTTTTTTTAAAAAATTAAAAAATGTATTTATGCAAACAAGGTATTGTCAAATTAAATATGCATAAGTTTACATATTTGATAAAAATCGGAAAATATTGGCTTTTGATGTTAAAATTAAAATTCCACTGAGAAGACTTTTTTTTTTTTTTTTTTTTAAATCAAGAAAATATTATGCACTATTATAAAAAATATTTTATGCCATTTTTCGGTATAAAAACTTTCTTATCCTAGACTCTATTATGTCCCGATGCACCTTCATTTTCACAGCAACACTGTTTTTCTTTTTTTCTTTTTTTTGAGGAAGTTTGCTCAGTAAGATTGACAAGAAAGGCAAGCCTGCAGTCTTTAAGAATGTCCAATTCACTTAGCTCAAATCAAAAGATTGCTTCAGCGCTGTGCCATGACTCAAAAATTGCAGGTCATCATATTGAGAGTCTAACTCGCTTAACAGCATACAGGACTGCAGGCGGCGAATAAAATCCTGTCAAGTGGATTCATCACATCTCCAAGCTGCCGCTTTCAAAACACAGCTTTTCTGGTCCTCTGAGGAGTGCAGTAAATGAAGCCACGCTGAATTTAGTATTTTGCATTTCTCCTTCACCTGCCAGTCAGTCTATTGTCATTGGCGGCACTTCGCCTGTGGTAACGCCTGAGTTTTTCCTGTTTTCAACCCTTTGTACTTATGGCACCATTCATACTTGATAAATACAGGAGTTCCTCAATCGCGTAGGCACCAGGGCTTTAAAGAAAACATCAGTGATTTCATTTAAAGCTACTGAAAACCCCCAGATTCATACAGATTCAATGTTCATTATACATTTGCAAAAGAATTTTTCCTGCATGGAAGACTGGAATTTCTTATCAGGACATGCAGTTGTAGCTGCTTTAAGAATTCACATCTTTATGAGAAGGTTCCATCTCTAAGGCCTAGTACACATTGCCATGGGTTCTGGAAGTTTTTTATATTTTATATTTTATATTTTGGCCACTCTGATGTTTTCAGTTGTCAAAGTTTCCTAAAACAGTGAAATGAAAAAATGATAGAAAACTGTGTGCTAGGCATGCGCACCAGGTGTCTGACCTATGACCTTTACATTATTTCTGCCATTTTGGTTTGTTTTGACAATATCAGTGTTCGTATGACATATCGTCTCAGGTGTTTTAATAATTTCTAGATGATTTAAATCCACTTATCTGTATGCTTTTGATTTTTTTTGAGGTTTTGTGTATTTGGCACAATGATGCTGTATTTTAGACTGAATTCACACCTACTTTGTTTGGTATGGACCCATCAAACTTTCATTCAGTGAGTTGAGACAGATGTAAACACTCCACAGTCCAGGTCCAATGCAAGGTTTACACTTTATACTGAGAGGAACCCTGCAATCTGACTCCTGCACACACTGCACGACTCTCGACACAATGGTGTGAAAACTGTAACACAAAGGCACACACACTGAGAGACCACAGTTAAATGTCAACGTTGGCACTTCAGTCTAAAGCCAGTTTTAGACTGTGTAATATCAGAGGTTTTTTAAGATTATTACTTGTCACACTGTAGGAGATGATTTAGAAGATTTTAGCTAAATTCTATAACATTGTGATTGTGTGATAATGTATATTCTCCATGTCAGATTATACGATGAAGATCCTCTAACGATAGACCTATGATTAAGGAAAATTACTACATGACATTACTGTATTTATAGCTGTCCTGTGATTTTTGCGTCATCCTTTGCCACAACAGCGCTCACACACTCAGATTTTAATTAATGCATTTTTCAGACTGACAGAACTTTGTTGTCAGATGTCTTTATTCTCAGTGCCACTAAATCCCCTGCCAGTGAACACGTCATATTATGCATTCTGCCACCGCCGATCACACCTCATGACCAAAGAATTCTTGTACAGTGTGTGATGTTCTTCCACAAAAGCACAGTGTAAAGCTGGCTTAGGTGTGCCATGCTTTTTTTTTGTTACTGTTGAGTTGCACAGTTACTGGTGGTTTGCACCAAAATGACATCGTGAAAGGAAATGAATGCCTGCATTACCACAGTGTAGTCAGTTTTGCTTTCAATATACAATATTATTTTTGGCTAATTCTGTTTGACTGGACTTTTATGGCCAATACATTGTTATAGGTTCACAACAAGATAACCCCAAAGCTTATGACAGTAGAAACAGAAATGGGTTTAAAAAAATGGTAAAGCTCCTTATGTGTGTGGAGAAATGCCAAAGAAATTGTTTTATTGATCTTATTCTATGAGTACTATTGGCACACTATTAACTGAGAGTTAACGATTATGGTATTGTAGATTTTCCATAATAAAAAATGGATTTTTATAACCTACAAATTTAAATCAATCTCTTTGAGAATCTACTAGAAGTGTCCTTAAAGCACAGCCCACCGAATTCTGGATCAATCAAGAACAATTTAGGGTTAGGGTTAGGTTGTGGCTGAAAACTAAAAACTGCTTAGAAAACTGTCTTAACACATCTTGGTGCACATATTCATTCATTCATGGCAGCTCAAAGAATAGTGTCGGCTATAAGGCAAATTACACGTTTATATTAATGCACTCGTTCTAATACGCTATCTTATCTATAGTAACAACTTACACTGGGACGCTCCACACATATATGGATTAAAAAAAAGTGTGTAATTGTTGATATGCTGAAGTGTTCTGTGAAATGATTATTTAACATTTATGGAAGGAGTCTCCAGTGTCAGTGCTTTTTTGTAAAAGTACAAAAAGCTTCCCAACTCAGGAAAGTCTTCAGGACAGAGCGCTTTATTCTCGGAATCATGAGAAGCTGAGATTTTTGGCTTATTATTAACTTTATTAACAGGAAATAAAAACGTGGTGAGGTTATGACTGTTTATAGCTTCTAAAACGTAAGCAATAACAGGAGCTTGTTTCGTGGATGTTTGATGATATTGAATGTAACTATATTCAGATAATAAGTACAACATGCTAAAAAAGTGTTGATCAATTTGGGACAACACTTTAGACATGCTTTTATTGGAAAATAATCAACTTTGGGCTGGTAAGAATAACTTACTGGATTAAACCCTGTTTAATTCAGGTGACCAGGTAATTAGATAAATAACTATAAGCACTCGATGATGAATATAATCATTTTGATATTGGTAGGTTGTGATTTCTACTGATGTAACTACATTACAAAATCACGTACCCCTGGCTGTGCTTCAAGGACCCCAATATGAGAACCACTGGTGTAGAGAACCTTTACCACTGGCCACTGTAATCACTTTTGGGCAACATAGTAGAGTTTTGTAAGTGTAGCTGATGCTGGTGAGAAGTGATTTAGATGTAAACGAGCAGAGGATTGGAGGAACACGCAGCAGCCAAAAGTAGAAGAAGCTTAAAGCTTATTATGGCCATAGCAGTGGAACTGACTGAATTTTGGCCAAGCTTCAAACTAGAGCTGTCACATTTCAGTGGCCGTGTTTTAGAGCTCCAGACTGGCACTAGAGCTCGTGAGCTGACAGCTGCTTGCCTCAGGCTCAAACTCCACTGGAAAACATGTAGATGCTGATACTTTTGGAAGGAAAAAAAAAACAAATGGTGCCTTTGGGAAAGGGATGTCAGAGAGAATGGAGTATCATACAGCTTTTGTAAAAATGCCACATCTATCTGTGAGAATAATAAATGAAAATTTAGTGGGTGGCAGGTAGATTAATTGAACCCTTATTTAATCACATTATTACATGTAACACTGATGCATTCTACACGAGTCAGCCTCTAATTTGTCATGTAATCTTTAACGCATGAGTAAGCAGGTTTGTGGAAGAGGTGCAGAATAGTTTGGAGTACATGAATAAAAATTAAACTGTCCGGTTTCCTGTCCTTGACATATTAAAATAAAAAGGTCAGAGCGCTTATTTTGTAGTTGTCGCTGGTACTTAATGCTTGGTACCTGGTTACGAGGTTTTGTTATGATTAGGTTTTGAACTTCTGGCTGTCGATATAGATTACTCTGATGGACCAGATGAAAGTGGTATTCATGAGACGCTCCGTCCATCCTAATGTGAATGGAATAAATAATCAAAAGAAGCTCTTTTATATGCAAGCCCACATATCAAAGAAATAAATGAAAGCAAGGAGAATGGTCAGAGTGCTTTGGACATCAAACATGGGTCTGAAGTGGTGTCTTTGTCAGCGAATGTCATGAAATGTTCTGCAAACTTTAAACAGCCATATTCAGGTAATGACTCAAGGTTGTGCCTGCTTTTATGACTCTTTCACACAGCGGATGACAAATTAGTGCTGGTTTTTGTGCTGTTCATTTTTAATGCCCTTTTGAGTGCCCTTCTAGTCTGCTATATTTCCAGAACATTGAGTCGTTAATCCCTAGCCACCTCAACATAGTGAGTTAGAAGCGAGGTGACACGGCTTTAATGGCGGAGTGGAAAATTTTCTTCAATTGCACCCCAAGGGAGCCCTTAACTCGTCGAATCATGGTGGCGTGATATGAAGCGTGACTGATTATGATCAGAAAGTCCACCTACTTTTACAGCTTGTAGCCAGCTGACAAAGAACTGTATGATATCAGGAATGGACACGGCTCCTTCAGGGACTGGGACGTTTGACAGACCGTGAAATGGGAAGAAAGGGGTGTTGGTGTTATTTTGTAGAAAATAGTGTCCTGTAAACCTTAGCCTTTTGCTACCAATGGTAGAGAAAAATGCTTTGTTGACAATACTGACAATACACGCTTTACTTTTACTGCAGAAGTTGGTGTGTCTAATAGCCATAAAATAGTTCACTTGTTTTAGGGGACTAAATGATGATATCGTAAATGAAATTGGCACACTTGATGCTTGGTTGCAAATCAGATCTTTCCATTCACATCAAATGCGATAACATGTTTGCATGTTTGCATGTTCGCATTTGCACAAGAGCCCTATTTACAGAGCACTAAACACTAACAGTTCTAATAACATTTTCACTTCAGCACAGATGGCCAAGCTAGCCATGGATAGGTTAGCTAACCACACTCATTCTGGCTATTCAGTTCACAAAAGGGTGTACAGTATGATCAGTGTGTGCACATTGACTTGGGCAGGTCTAGCTATAATATCATAACTAAAATGAGAGCCAGATACACGGATATATCTGTGTTAATCTGTTGTTTACCCCATCCACCTACACTCTTCCTTATTCAGCGCCTGGAAAGCATGCGTGAGACTGGGTCACTGCTAGTGGAAGACACACTTGTGTTAATTAGCATCTGGCCTGACAGTTTAAAAGGAGTGAGGAGGAAAGAGAAGTGAAACATGATGCTGCACCATACACAGCATTTATATATGCCAGTAAACCCAGTGCTGGTCATTTAATGTGAACTGTGCTAATTATCATATGAAATGTTGTTTGTTCCTCTTTCGCCTGCTCCCATTAGGGGTCGCCACAGTGGATCATTGGTCCGCGAATATTTGATTTGTCACAGTTTTTACGCCACATACCCTTCCTGATGCAACCCTCCCCAATTTTATCCGGGTTTGGGGCCGGCACTGAGAGCGCACTGTTGCACGCAACCCCAGTGGCTGGGGTTAGAACCCTGGCCGAGAATCGAACCCAGGCCTCAGTGGTAAGAGTGCTGTGGCCGAACCACTAGTCCTCCAGGGACCAATTATCATATGAAAAGACTGGACTGGGGAAAAAAAGTAATATATTTTTATTTATTTATTTATTTTTCTTATCGGCAGACGGTTAAATGATGTCGATCATAATATGAGGAAACAGCAATCAGATGACTGATACAGCTCCTGATCTTTCCCATATTTTCTAGTCAAAATGTACACCGATCAGCCATAACATTAAATCCACCTGCCTAATATATGCCATTGTAACGATATAACGTTATTCACGTCACATGTGAGTGGTTTTAATGTTATGGCTGATCGGTGTGTATTTAACTGCCAGACAAACCCACACTGGCCATGTAATAGGTTCTACAGTGAAAGATGTTATAGCTAGGATCTTCAGCTAGTGAAACAGATGTCCACTTGGGTTCAGGTTTGCTGATTGACTTGATTGTTCAAGAGTAACCTACTTTCTGGCTCTGAAAACACCACCATTTGTTAAAATAAATATCTTTCAAATTTTGCTTATTTTAGATTAACATTGGAGTCGCGAGGCTAATGTAGATAACAAGGCGCCATCAGCTGTGTCTTCATTGAGTTGTATATAAACATGTAACAGATTAAAGCAATGTAGTCGGCCACCATGAGCCAGAACAGCATCAATGGCATTGATTTGATTATACACATCTCTGGAACTGTACTTGAGTGATGGACGTGGTTCCTTCAAAAGATATTCCCTCAACTGGTATTTTGATGATGGTGGTGAAAAATCTCCTATAGGTGTTCAACTGGGTTGAGATCTGGTCAGTCTGATGTCCATAATATATGATTTATGTTATTTTCATCCTCCTCAAACCATTCAGTGAGCCCTCGTGCCCTGTAAGTGGAGGCGGAGTCTTTCTGAAGGAGACCACGCCCATCAAGATAGAAATTTTTCATCATAGGTGATCAGTTAGAAGAACTGCAGTGAGACTTCGCTTTAAGTGAACAACTGGAGCTGATCCATGAAGGCAAAACAAAGAAATTCCCCAAAGCTTAACAGAGCTACTGGTTTTTCCTTTAATTTGTCACCTGTCTGTACATGTTCATTAGAGTTCAGCTCAGGTGATGGCCATGAAAACTCCGTAATTGCTTTAGCGTGCATTTCTGAATCAATCCATCCAGGTCTTTTTTTATTTGATTTTAATATTATAAGACAACTCCAGTTGCCTCGCGTTGCTGCAAGAAGAAAAAGCCCATCTGTTCTCTTTCTGCTTTTCATTCCTCTGCTGGCCTCCATCTTTCTCACTTCGCTCTGCTGGAGTCCTCTCAGATTTTTTTGTACTAAATGCCAAGAAATTCCAGAGATCTTGGCTGTCCTCTGCATTTAGCGAGTTTAGCCAGATTGGGAATCTAAACAGCTTTTTTAATTTAAAACATTTCTTCAATATCAGTACAAGTGCATGTGTGCATTTATTATGACTGTAATGTCAGAAGTCATGTGATGTCATGAACTAAATATCATCACCATAATCTTAGTCATTCGGTCTGCGTACTTAATTAATTCATTGATTTTTTTTTTTTTTTTTTTCATTTTTGAAGTGCTTAACAAGCTCGAAAATTCATGAAAATTGGCACACAGATCAGATGCGCATGGCATCATGTTCTGGCAAAAGACTGGACCTGGGTGTGGCCCAGGGACTCTATACTGCCCCTAGTGACATTTTTTTTAAATTGTGGGTATCATCATATCTTTGCTGGGGCTCTCCACAAAATAATTATTAAATTAATTTTAAAAATATTGGAAAACTATGTTAATTGCATGTTTTTTTTCGTCTTTCTTAAATGATTGTTCTCTATCATTCACTGTACTGCTTATCCTACACAGGGTCTCGGGGGGGGCCCCGGAGCTTATCCCAGGGGACTCAGGGCACAAGGCAGGGGACGCCCTGGATGGGGTGCCAATCCATCACAGGGAACAATCGCACACACACACACACACACACTACGGACAATTTAGAGATACCAGTCAGCCTACAACACATGTCTTTGTCCTGGGGGAGGAAACCGGAGTACCTATTGGAAACCCCCGAAGCACAGGGAGAACACACAAACTCCGTGCACACAGGTCGGAGGCGGGAATCGAACCCCCAGCCCTGGAGGTGCGAGGCAAATGAGTGCTACCCAATAACCAGCAAAGCTGTAGATTATAATAGCGTGTCTTGAAAACTTTTCTGATCTTTCTGGAATTTAACAAACCTAAAAATTTAAGCAAATCTGGTAAAATATTATTAGATGTCTACTGCTGTCAACTGTGACACTTCTTATAAACCACACCCACTTCCGATTTAAATTCGAATAAGAAAACCGACAAATGTTTGGAACACTTATAAGATACGGATGTAAAAATAATATGATAAGATAGATAAGATAATGACATATTGCTACACCCCTAATTGATATATTTTATATTTGAATTTTTAAATGAAAAGTGAATGCAACTCAACAGGGCCCATTCTCACCCTTTTAATCCAAGTTGGGTTGTGTGAATTTTAGTTAATTTGCAGGCTTGTGTCAATGTGAATTGTTTTGATGTTGCAGGTAGTATTTGCCCAAGAGATCCCAGGAGATGGTATGCGGCACAAGATGAAAAAGAAAGACCTAGCTGTCTGGATAAACAAGATTATCTTTTCTTGAACGTCAGAGATAAGTAGTGTATTAGATCTGCGAAACGAGGATTTGTGAGGTATTTTTTTTTTCCCCCTCTTCGTCATCTCTCTCCTTTATGCCATGAAAAAAAAACATTGAGGGCACATATATAACCTCAGAGTTATTTTTTCTGAACATGTTGCTTGTTTTGGGAGAAAAACAAGCTTATGAAACAGACGGAGATACAGTCAGAGGTTTCACAGATTTTATACGGGATTTGGTACTTTCAGGCCGTGATAAAAATGAGCTTTGTTGTATAAGTCACGTATATATCAGCCATTTTCTGAGCGGAAGCCTTTGCTATAGTCCTGATCTAAATCTGTACAAATCTTCTGCCTGTAAATCCAAGATTTAATGCTGAAACGTCATAAATCACATTATAATGCACTTTTGTTTGTCTGAGCACTGCCAGTACAATAACGCAATTTTCTTTCCGTCCAGCTGTGAATTACCATAACTGCTGGAGTAGAATGTGTAACATAAACCTCTAGTAAGTAAGGAATAAATCACATGGGGGTGTGCTTCGATATGTGAAATAATCCCTGACAGGGTGGTGTGACATGTTACCCTTACAAAGTTGATTATTTGCCTATAACATCTTGTCCCAAAGTGTTCAATTGCACTAGTTCCACACAAGTTTGCCAATGATTACATTTTCCTTTTTATTAATGAATAACAAAATAATTTTTATCCATTAATAGTTGCATTTAATGTGGTGAAACATCTGTATACCAAGTTAACTTCTGTTATCATTTAGCAGCTGTAAACAGCTGTTCCCTCACCAGCCTCTCTTTTTTTCTCACTTGAAGTTAATAAGACAAAAAAATGCAGCTTGTCATCTTATTAAGAAAACACCAAGATCTCTAAAGACTCTTCTGTGGTGGAAAACTCATTGACTCTTACAAAGGCCTGACACTGGAGGCTCCTTCCATAAATACTGTATCAACATTTCTTATAGAAAGCTTCACCGTATCAACGATTATATGTTTTTCTTTGTTAATTATCAGCATGGCTGCTGTTATGGAAATGAGTCATATGTTGACCAATCAGAAATCTAGATGCCAAAAACATGTTTTATAGTCTGGGGAATGCGGCATATTTGTCAACTATAATTAGTTATATAATATAATTATTTTTGTCAGTTCAGTAATATGAAGTCTAGCATATCATTCTCTGCTGGAAATAATTAAAATGACATCAGTATGTGACATTTCCCATTTTTAAAAACATAACTGCCTGTATTTTTGTAATGCTTGGAGATGTCTCTCTATCCTGAGCATCCAGCAGCGACCTCACTGACTCCAGCTCAAAGGTTCATCTTTCGCTTCAACAATGTAATTAGCTTTTGTTTATTGTTTACTCCCTGAAGATAATGTGTAAGCTAACTCAATTTGAGCACAAAATTACAGACTGACTTTCCTGATGTCTCAGCTCTCCAGCATGATTATGCCATTCCAGTAATTAAATCTGGGCAAATAATTAACTGATTACTGCTGATAGCATTAGAGGAATTAACAGGCTGTAATCTGTCTTGTGAGTAATTTTCCTCATGCTTTGTTCTTGATCCTCCGATCTGTTTTGAACTAATTAGTAACTCGACTCATTTGTATTTGGCCCACTGTAATGAGCTGTTTTTTTTTTTTTTTTTTAGTATTTAAAGCTATGAACCGCACCCTAAAGCACAGGAGCCCCACCCAAGTCCTGGAGAACACGCTGTTCTGTACATTTTAGTGTTTTCCAGGGTTGGGAAGTTTTGCCCTAAGGAGCTTGGGTTTAACTTTTTACTCGTATTACAATTAAACTTATGCTGCTGATAGTATACATCAATTCACATTTTGTATTATAATATTTTAAAAAGTTTAAAAATATGCAAATAAGTGCTAGAGACCCTGGGATTTTTACACACAACAGTCTCGTGAGTTAATGCAGAATGGTGTGAGAAACAAAAAGCATCTGCTGAGGGGCAGTTCTGCTGGTGGAAATGCCTTGATGATGAGAGAGGTTAGAGGAGAATGGCCAGAATGGTTCAAGCTGACAGGAAGGCTACGGTAGCTCAAATAACCACTCTTTACCACTGTGGTGAGCAGAGAAGCATCTCAGAATCCACAATATGTGGAACCTTGAAGCGGATGGGTGACAACAGCAGAAGACCAAACCGGGTTCCAGTCCTGTCAGCCAAGAACAGTAATCTGAGGCTATAATAGGCACCCAAACTGGACAGTTAGGAAAAATGTTGCTCTTTTTCCAACATTTTTCAACAAAAGGATTTCACTCAGAATGGTTTTTAGTAGGACATCTGATGTTTTATAGATAATCTGTAACTTGAATTCAAAAATATTAAAGATTTTAAGTATTAAAACAAGTATAAAAGCCTGGAATTAAAACCCATGAACCTATAAAGGCTCAGTAACAGGTCAGAAAACAGGTCAATTCAGGAAAACGAATGATAAACATAATGGCTCTTATTCATCAAAGTTGATTAGAAATGAGCGCATGTGAGCACATTATAATTCACATGGAAAGAATTTGTACATGGAAAGAATAATAATTTATTAAGGTACAGCATGAAGTAAAATTGTCTTTTCTGTTGATGTGAAGTGCAGTAAAATGTCGTTGCTAAATTGGCTGAATGATCGTGATTTTAGAATTGATCAAAATAAATGTGATTATTTCAGTTACTATGGTGCAGCGCTATTATAGCCTGTGCATTATAGATACAGGAAATCTAGTCGCCACACTAGCTGCTGTTTCTAATTACTTTTATATGTCAGTGCTAACGCTAACTTCTCACAGAAATAATGAAAATACATCACCAACCAACATATTAGCACCAGAATCACTAAACACATCTGTAATATTTCAATATAAAACACATTTAATGAGCTACAGGGTGGAAATGTAAATGTGCTCTTCTGTAAAAATCAATTCTTTGTTCTCTTGGTTTGATGCGTCAGTAATTCTTCATGCTTTGACGCTCTGAATTCAGTTAAACTGACTTGGGACAATCCCTTCAAAGAGGACAACGTTGTCAGTTTTAGCACGATGCGACATCCAGGTTTTCTATTCTGTGCGTGATGCTTACACAAAACCTTATCTGCTGCGGCCCTTAACATACAAACATCTATTTTACATCTATATAGCAACGTTAATGTCAGATTTTATATTCCTCCCCTTTATTTCCCCTTTAGTAATTTGTTCTGATAGTCCTGATGTATATCGGCATGTTTCCTTAATGCCTGAGATGTGAGATGTAATCATGCAGAAACTGTAGCCTGTACTTCGTCTGAGTTATTTGTCCAAACTTAGAGGGCATTTGCAATGTGCAAGTGATATTTCACAAAGTTTTCACCATAAAAGAGGTATGTCATTGTTGCAATATTTATACCTTTATATTTCTGAAGCGAGATAAACATTCATTGATATGGCGTGTGAGTAAGCCACCGCCTCTGTTCTTTCCGCATATCAGTGTATCTATAATCAGCTGTGTTTGTCTCTTGTGTGTATTTCAGCCATTATGTACGGCATAACATAATAACATGCTGTGGTGATACACCGCACTCAATGAAATCTCTGTGGTGTTGAGCTCTTTTTGTGTATTCGAGCATGTAAGAGATCTGCAGAAAGTCATTTCAGCTATTATAAAACTTCCACAGATTTACATAAAGTATTAATATCTTTGTGTGTCGGATATTTTTGATGTTTGGAACAATGCGTATTTACAATCAGGGATGCACTGTTACCATTTTTTTCCAGACCACGTATATTGCAGGGGCAGTGATAGTTCAGATCAGAAGGTCATGAGTTCAAATCCCAGGGCCGCCAAGGTGCCACTGCTGGGCCCTTGAGCAAGGCCCTTATCCCTCAACTGATCAGTATAAAAAAATGAGATAAATGTATATGGATGTTTTTTGATACTTGTCGATAACAATAGTGAAACTGATACTGAAACGAGTAACTTTACTATTAATCAATCAAGTACATCATGGAAGACTTTATTTAGCTCTGTTTACGTTCCTCTGGTTTAAATAGTGCGTAAGAAAAGTGCACACGTGTGTGTGTTCATGTACTTAGACTACTAGGCTCGCTCTTTATAATGTTAGCAAGTTGATTTGAAATGAAGTGCGTTAGCTAGCTACTGTAGTTTAGCAGGGTTGCTATGGAGAAGGGTTGCTTCACTTCGGAAAAGCACTTCTGTACAGCTGTCAGGAGAGTACGTTTCGTTGTTTTCATTGCGTCGCAATCGCTCGTTGTCAATGACTGATAGCGGCTAATCGCCAAGAACAGCATACTGGGTAAGAGCAATTACTTTCGCTCACCTAGCCAGCATTTGTTGCAGTGCTGGTTGCTGCTGTGTTCTGTTAGCAATGAACTTCTCATGCTGTTTTATGTTTCAGATGATTTTCTGGGTTATTTGTATTGCAGTTGCTGTAATACCGCCTCTTGATATTTTCACACAGCAGAATTTACAGTCTGCTTTACTTTGATTGCCATCACTAATTGTGAAATACAACACATACTAGACTTAAGTCACATAGTATCACTTGGTAATGGATGTTGGTATCAGGGTATCTTTTTTACAAGTACAAGTAAATGAGCACCGTATCGGCTCAATACACATTACCAGTATCAGTATTGATGCATCCCTATCTATAACACATATGTCTTGGATATCTGTGTAACGTAATAATCCATATTAATAACACACATCTTATGTGTTGAATGTCTGTGTCATGTACTAATACATATTTATATAGTTTCAGGATACATCCTTCAGGATGACGTATAAAACCTGGTATTAGATTGTCATGCCGTAGGTTTATGGCTTTTAATGTGATGTGTATTTGATGTTATGATGTGTATTTGAGATAGTGTTGCTTATAAACTGGACTGCTCTGAAATCAAATCCTCTTATGTGGAATTACATTTTACTGGCTTTATGTGTCCCAAACAGTGCGTCTGCTCAAAATGTTGGTCAAGCCTAACAACCATGGTTATGAATAATTAAAGTACCGGGGGATACAGCGTAAAATATTAAGTTGTTGACTAAAGTTATACGAAGTTTGATAGAAAAGATAGAAATGTGATAAAACACTGCTCAAACATCAGCTGAAGTCATTGATCTGACAGCTGTCTGGACCAGGCGTGTCCCAATATTATAATCAGCATGCATGATTGACATTTCTCCATCTGAAACTCCCAGCCTGCTACTATACACAATGCCACAAACTGCAGGAATGAGGATTGTTCAACCTGACATGTACCGACCTGTACTATTATAGTAGAGGGCTCAGTAGGCTATGCTAGGTTAGGTTAGCTTTTACTTAGTATTTAGCTTTTGCTCATTAGGTTAGCTTTTACTTCCTAGTTTGTTCTCATTCACTACTCAACTTTCACTTGCTAGTTTTTACTCCCTAGTTAGCTTTTGTTTTCATTTGCTAGTCAAATTGTGCTTGCTAGCTTAGCATTTGCTGGCGTTTGCTAAATTCTCCCTTTCGCTTATTCAGTGAGTTTTTACCATGCTGTTTTTTGCCACATTGTGCCATGAGACACTCAAAGGCAAATGATTGGTTAATAGCATTCTCTAACAACCAGAAGACTTTATACTTCTTTTTTTGAGATCATATTGACATGTGTTAAAGCACACACAGTATCTGAAGGGTTTATGTATCTGAACTGTCTTATGTATTATTTAGCACTGTTTATGTCTGACATGCTTATTTTACTTGTACTGTACAACAGCTTAACAACTTAGCCCTGATTAAAACTCTGGAACTTAACGCTTGGTCTTTGGTACATTTGGCACTTCTTATGTTGTATATTATACTCTATACGTAATGTTATACATGTTATGTATGATATGATGCATGGGTGAACAAATCATAAATTAATTAGTTAGCTACTCGAACAAGTGAAACTCGAATGTGCTGCACAGTGTCATGTTGCCTGGAAACCTAATTCACAAGGCTAAAAGAGCGTTAGCAAAAGTACTATAAAACATGTAGCAAGCTAGTTAAATGTTAGCTAAAGTACTATAAAAACATATCAAGCTAGTTAAGTGTTAGCTAAGGTAATATAAAAACATGCAGCAAGCTAGTTAAGTGTTGGCTAAAGTAATAGAAAAACATGCAGCAAGCTAGTTAAGTGTTAGCTAAAGTAATAGAAAAACATGTAGCAAGCTAGGTAAGTGTTGGCTAAAGTAATAGAAAAACATGTAGTTAACTAGTTAAGTGTTGGCTAAAGTAATACGAAAACATGTAGCTAACTAGTTAAGTGTTAGCTAAAATAATAGAAAAACATGTAGCAAGATAGTTAAGTGTTAGCAAAAGTACATAAAAACATGTAGCAAGCTAGTTAAATGTTAGCTAAAGTACTATAAAAACATATAGCAAGATAGTTAAGTGTTAGATAAAGTAATATAACGTAGCAAGCTAGTTAAGTGTTAGCTAAAGTAATAGAAAAACATGTAGTTAACTAGTTAAGTGTTAGCTAAAGTAATAGAAAAACATGTAGCTAACTAGTTAAGTGTTAGCTAAAGTAATAGAAAAACATGTAGCAAGATAGTTACGTGCATTACTACAGACTAAGGGAAACAAAGAGTTTCTGAATACTCTTAGTCCCTAAGGACCCTGGACAAAAGTGAGCAAGTTGTTGGCGAGCATTTCGGCTATGATATGCCGTGGTGTTCTTGCAGTTCAAGAAAACGTATTTGTGTCTGGGTAGCGTCTTTATTTTTCTTTTGATATATTTAATTGCACAGTGATTCAGTGTGTGTATTGTGCTAACAGGAGAGTTAGAAAGTAGGAAATAGGGTTTTATTTTCTCTGTCTGGTTGCTGAACCTTGTTTGTCAACTAGCTACTAATGAAATAGCCTGGATATGAAATGTGCTTGTACCGGGTGCCACAGCTACTGATTTGTCCACCCTTGTGTTGTCAATGTGTATGGGACATGTTGGATATTCTTGTGCTGATTTGTCAAGTCAAGTCTCTGTTGGTCCCTCCAGATTTGCTGAATAAATAGTTTCGGATGCTTTCAGTGAGGAAGCTATTGTGAAGATTACGATTCTTGTCATGAAGAGAATGATCTAATAAACAGTGATAGCTGGAGACGATCAAGGTTGATGTTTTGGCTTCCTGATATCTTTTATTAGGTTAGCATTTTGTCTTTTCCAGTAATAACATCTTACACATCGCACATTAATCTTGGTACGATGTAGTGCTATGAGATATTGAAAAATGTTCCGATTTTCCACATCATCCCTCAGGAATGTTTCCATTAATCTCGCCTAAACGGCACGTCTGTGTCTTTAATGGATAACAGAAATCTCACAGCGGCAATCATCTTGCCTCTGGGTGAATCTGCGTAAACTGAGTTTTGACCTTCTTCACTTGTTGGGAGTCGAGGGCACGTGATATTCTCAGAGCTTCAGGACTTATTTTTTATTCCTGATGGGCTTTGAACGTCATCTCTTCTTCCTCTCCCTCTGTGCCAGGAGCTTTGTGCTTTGCCATTATCGGCCCTTTCATCCGTCGCGGCTCTCCCGGCACCAGGGAGAAGAGTGTGTGATTGATGCTGATCACTCTGGCCGCAGGGACATGGAGCCAAGTCGTTTAGTTTCTTATTCATGCTCAGTGTTCAGCTGACCAGTTTATTGAACTGTATCATGGTTGGGTGCAACTGATGGTGTGGGTTGGAATTTGAACCAGATTTCCACAAGAGTCTGTGATCACGTACAGTTCTGTCTTATCAGTTACGGCAATATTAAATCCTTATGTGACATCTGCTGGTTTTCCATCATCCAGGTTATTTCGAAATGTCTACTCAAGGTGGCAGGACTTATTTTATAATCTTAAAATCATTTCATCAGCTCGCAAAGTTTGTAGAATTACAGCGCCAGTCACCTTGACTTACTGCCACTAGATATTCAAACTTAGGGATGTTACAGTTTTGAAGTTTTCACAGTGTTGTAAAATATCACTGTTTCATGATGTCACGGTCTTAATTGAGCAGTTAAAACATACAAGCCTGTAGTAAAAAATTAAAAGAAAAAAAAAAATGATGAAATCTTTGTAACAAAAACCAAAAGGCAAGGAAAGACCAAATCCCCAAATTGTGAGATATTTTTATTTTAATAAAAGTAATTCTCAAAATTTCTTACATCGGGTCTCAATCTTTTAGGAAGGTTGTGCGTAAATGTTTGTCTAAACCAAGCCGAACTAAAAATTTCCACCAGTCTCTCCGATTTTCCCTCGCACTTGCATGTGTATGTTGATGAGTGCCACTCACTTATAAGTCATCAATTTTGATATGCATATAGTGACACCCACAAAACTCCATAAAATTCAAAAGACAGCTGTGAACACAAATTGATGAGGGTAAAGCCTGAAAAACAGAAGTACAAATTATTTTGACTCACTACTATGCCAATAAAAATAATATATAATAATAAAAAGCGAGTGCTAAATCAACCCATCAGCTGAGGCGTTTGTTTATGGCTTATGGCCATACACAGACAGACTGGCCTGTCCTCTGTTTATACACTGCTATTTCTTTCATCATAATTGAACGATTAGTTTTATTTGTCTTAATTTATGGGTTTGTGTTGGGTTGCTTTCCTTATTTTTTTAAATTCTATAATTAATGCCAATAACATGATTGGTTTTCACAAAATGTTCTCAATGGTACTCTTAGTCCCTGACCTAGTGAACTAGCATGAGGATGTGTTTTTGATAGAGACTCCAAAGTACTTCCATAAGTTTCTCTGGATAAGGGCATCTGCTAAACACTGTAAACATAATTAGAATTGAAAATAAAAAAAAGAAAGAGAGAGACTCGAACTTGGGTTATTGGCATGAGAGTCAAAGTCCAAAATCCAAAAAATGCAAACATAGAAAAAGGCAAAAAACAAGAATCCACAAAGTTCAGTAGGAAAATCCAAAGAAATAATCCAATGTAAAAAGGCAACACAAAATATCTTCTCAAAGGAGTGCTCCTACACAAATAGTCTATCAAGACGAAAAAAAAAGCAAAAATCACAAAAGGTTTCACTATCACTACAGACAAAAAGTGCAAATAATAATAATAATAATAATAATAATAATAATAATAATAATAATAATAATAAAACCACAGAGAAACTTACATGAGACAAAAAGGGCTGACCTTAACACAGCTAAACACCAAGCAAGGAAAGTAGGAAATAGGGCAACTTAAATACACACAGGGAAATGAGATAAAGGTGGCAGTAATGACTCAATTAACAGAGGGCGGGGAAAATTAACATAGGGGAGCAATAAGGGCCTCTAGTGGCCGAAACACAAAATGCCATGTCCAAAATCCTGACACATTGTGCAGCAATGCATTGCCAAAAATAGATAGTGGTTTTGTTTAATTCTGGTCAGCCATGTCATGTTCTTCTGTGTGCTTGAGTGCTTCAGCTGTTGAGTATGATAAAGTTATGAACATGCTAGTAGTGGCAGCAGAGGTAGAAATGTGTTTGCAACAGTAGTGGATTACATAGCCAAAGGGTTTTTAGTGCAGTCCAGATGGAGGGGGTTTGCAAGTTGCAGCCAGACCCAAAGTGGATAAGAACCACTGGAGGTAAGGAACATGGGTGGTTTAAAATGAATGGGTATATGGTAATAGTCAGACATATATTTTTATCTGTATTTTAAACAAGTCAGTAAAAGTGAGGTAATATGCTGTGTCGAACCATGACAAATTAACAACCCTAATTCAAACATCGTTACAGCTTATAGGTCTGGGTAAAAATGTAAAAAGCATAGTATCAAACCCTGTAGTCAAACCATATACAAGACTCACATGCTGGTAATGGAAGTTGTGTACTTTCTCTCTTTGCTTTAACTTGACAGAAAAAAATGTACAGTGAACAAAATGAGAATAGTTTCACGGGTGAGCTACATGCCCAGAACAAGGAAGAAAATAAAGCCCACACTGTGAATTACCAACCCCTGTTATTGAGGTCATTTTGAAATGTCTGCTGTGGTAAAATGTACATGCCTGAAGTAGTGGTTCAGATTCAGAAGAAAATTTTAAAAGGAAGGCATTAGAAGTGTGATACATGTTTGGTTTTTTTTTCCACTTTTACTCCAATGTTTTTTTTTTTTTACAATTAATTTAGTAATTGCTAATTTTTTTCCTCAAGAAAGGTTTCTCTAGCTACCGATCCAAAAGGGTAAAGGCTAAAGAGGTTTCCTCTTTCCAAACTACTGAAATAAATGCAAGGTCACGGGGCAGTTAAGTACTCTCTTCCATTTACAGAAGCTCACAGAGGCCTGTGATTGGCTCGTAATCCCTCTGACCAACAGGAGAGACTATAATGCCATCCATCCAACACAGAGAGTGTTGGATGGACGGCACTCCTGTCTTTAAGATTATAACACACCTATTGTATACCATTACTACACAAAATACAGTGTCTCTACTAACGAAAAGCCTATTTAGTCAGATTGCTGGATTGCATGTTGATATAAAAATTAACTTATTATATTTGACCACCAGCTTCCTGTGCTGCGTCTTATTTCCGCTTGCTTTCCTCAAAAAGTAGTTGCCACATTAAAGATAGATATAGATAGTTAGAGACACATCAGCATACAAGGACTCTGCAAAACATATTCTTACAAGAAACAGTTTTACAGACAGTGAGTAAACAAGTGTTGTAGTGGCAAAAGGTCAACACTCTAGTCAGTCTAATAATGTGTTGGTCCACAGCAGCAATAAAACAGTGGAATAAAATAACTAATAAATAAGTCAATAAGAAAATAAATAAGTAAATTAATGGATTTGAAAGTGTTGTACGTTGTTTTTTTTTTTCTTTATTTGACTTATCTTCATACAATCCACCCACATGATATGGAGCTTTTGAATCTGTTGTACACTTTTCTGGCCACAGGCTTCAGAATCTTGAAGGCTGCAGTCTGATTTCACACTTCCTGACTCTCCACACGTCTGTTTATACACATTTAAGTGCGCTGGTTTTCAGCAGGAAGAGTTTTGAACACTGTGACACCATAACTGCTTCTGAGCAAGATGTTGTTCTGGACTCAAAAAAAAAAAAGTTCATGGAATCCCATCTTTAAATGTCATTAAAAAGTTTTGTTTGAAGCAATTAGTGGTGAGTAAATGACAATCTCACGTCTTTGCCGATGAGATAATGGAAACATTGTTTGGTTGATAGTTTTCTATGTCAATAAAATGGCTTTCTGTAAAAGTATGTGGGTTTTGGCTGCAATTATTGACAAAATGTACCAGACTCTGGAGCTAGGGACTAGCCGTGTGATGGTATTCTTCGTCCCTGTCTTACTGAACTAGCATGAGGATATATTTTTGATAGAGACTCCAAAGCACTTCTTTAAGTACAGGGGATTGATACTGCTGTAAATGTGATGAAATTCGTTGAACATTGAGATTTTGTACCAACTTCAGTAGTCATGGACCACAAGCGTAATAACATTATGTTTTGAGAGAGGTTTTGGTTGTTCACTTGTATAACATGGTTAATATGTGTCTCAGACCTTACTAACTGGTTTCAGCTGTCGGCTCTGTTTTAAATGCATCTTGATTGTTTCTCGCTTCTTGAGAATGAGGTTTATATCCTTAAACATGACCACATGTAAACAAGGTCTGCGGTCATCAAGGTAGCATTATTACTGTTAATAGCTAGCTACAGTACATAGTGTTGTGATATTAACAATCTTTGGGCAGATGACTTCATTGTATCATTTAATGAAAATGTTGCGAGCTGGCTATTATGAGGCCAAGATAATTTATTACTAAATGCCTGAATTAAGGACAATGCAGAATTTAATCCATTCACTGACTGTTACTTTATCTTGGACTTCTATAACATCACCCCGTAAAGGCACTCTGTTCTGCTGATCAATGAAAAGAACTTCTGATTTTATGTTCACATTTTAACGATTCCACTTCTCTACACTCCTGGCAGACTACACCCTGCCTCCGCACACACTGATGATCTACTTCTTAGCGTGTGATATACGAAGAGCACAACACAAGGGTGGGTATACCCCTTAAACAGCTGGGTCAGTGAGCCTTTTTCTTTAATCCACACTGATTTATTGCGTGCATTTCCACTTCAGAACTCAGAGACGATTAGGAATTGGATTTCTACTATCACAGCCACCCCTATAACCCTGAAACGCTGTCTGTATTTGTAGGAGTAGTGTTGGTATTTGAACTTCTCACTTCTCAAAATTGAGGTGCTGCTTACAGTGATTTCTGACAAAGTGGTGGATGTATTGATTTTTACTTTCTGTTCTTTCCCTGTTCTGTTCATTCTGCCCAGGTTTTGTGTCAGAATTATAGCTGGGATTTGTGTCACTTTACTAGAAATACAAGAAAATCTTCAACTATGTAAATATTAAAAACTACTATGAAAACAGCTCTTATCAGAGTGACTTTTGGGTGGAGAGATGGTAAGCAGCTTTCCATCGTTTGAATGGGAAATTTAAATCAATGAGTCGCGTGAGAAGGAAGAAAAAAATCACGTTTGCCTTTTTTTATGAAGGGTGCAAATAATTCTGGTTTGACTGTTAATGGTGAGCATGCAAAACATGAAATTTGCTGGAACTACTGAGTGTCTACATAGTGTCATTAACGTCATAATGTCACCTGTATGTGGTTAAATTGCTCTAATCGGAGCTTTATTATAAATGTTTGTATTAATATTGGCTCTCTAATGAATGATACACATTTTCTGGCACGTATCAGATGAATGGGTAGAGTTGTTGGTATCTGGACATCTCAAAGCTTCTCACGTCAAAAGACTCCAGATTTCCTATATGATATCAAGTGTATGACCCGTTCCTGGAAATTCGATTTTTCATTTTACGTTTAGCCCATACCTGTCTGAGTTGATCACTATTTGCACAGGGATTTTTAAAACCAGAGCTGCTATTTACAAAGCATCCTGGGGTAAAAGTACTTATCTCAGATTTTCCTCAACTATTTAAAGCCTCCTTAGTAACTAAACCTGTCAGTTGATGCTTAAAGCGGACCATCTGTGGGCTCTAATTAGGATTATTTTTCGGTGAGTACCATCTGGATTTTGTTTCTGCTTTTCCTATAGGTTATCACTGGACTTGAGCTCAGCATCGATCCTGAAAGAAAATGAAAGAAAACGGAAGAAAACGACAGCATCAGCATTTTTCTAAGACAAATTTAGACCTTTTAGGCATATGGGTAATTTATCAACTAAGAAATTCTATAAGGATTTTTTCACCCCTAAATCACTATGCTCAGGCCCTGTAATATGTATATACATAATGTACAATTTGGATATACAATATGATTGGGGAAATCAGTTATGTCAGGTCTGTTGTGTTGTGAGCTTCATAAATAAACAAATATTTCCTAGAGGATGGGTTAAATTTACTTTAAGCTTGAAAATATTTAATATCCCAGACAGGTGGTGCTAGTTTTTTTTTCCCTTTATTAATATCATAGGTGCCTTGTTTTGAGGATCATAATTCTCTTTCATGAATAATAAATTGACTTGAAAGTTTCATAAAAAAAAGTGTCACCAGAGAAAATAAAGCCCAGAAACATTCCACTTTTACTCTCATCAAGAAATACAGCTTCCATGTAAAACACCCCAAACTCTACGTACGTGCCCCGCTCCATTCCCTTGGTGAACCAGCATAGGAAACGTGTAATTTATGCTCGTTTTATGCATTTGCATATTAGAGCCTGATTGGTTGTCATTTTTTATGACGCAATAACATTTTCTTGTCACGTTTAATTCTGGCCCAGTTTTTCAAATTAATTATTCTAACATTTAACGTGTAACTTTAAACAATTAAAATAATGTGAAATGATAAATTGTGTCAGAGAGCTAATGAAAACATGAAACTGCTAAAATGGTTTAGGATCATCTTTATGCCTTCACTCTCATTTGGCACTGGTCGCATGAATTCGATTTTTAGCATCTGAATCAGATTTTCAGTGATTTTATAACAGTTGTCAAACTTGCCAAAACAATGAAAATTATTTTATTCGGTTGTAAGATTACCCAAGTTAGCTAGCCCAGTACATAACAGCCTGCTAACTTGCTGGCCAGTGTTGCCAATTTAGTGACTTTTCACTACATTTGGCGACTTTTTTAGACCCTTTGGTGACTTTGTATCACAAAAACATCCTAACGACAAGTCTGGTGACTGTTTGAGCAGATGCTGACAACTGTCCTGCACTCGATACAGTTCTCAAGCTCACATCACAGCTTCGTCCCATTGTTTGACCAATCACTGATTACTATTGTTACCAACCACCAATCCCTGATTACCATTTTTCCCTGTGACTAATCACTGATCACCATTGTTATCAACCACTAATCATTTATCACCATTGTTTCCAATGACCAGTCATTGATCACCAATTTTTCCCAATGACCAATCACCAATCACCGTCGCTCCCAACGACTAATCCCTGATCACTATTGTTCCCAACAGTCAATCACTGATCACCATTGCTCCTAATGACCAAGCACCATTGTTCCCAACCACCAATCACTAATCGACATTGTTCCCAACGACCCGTCACTGATCACCAATGTTCCAAACAGTAAATTGCTGATCACGATTGTTCCCAATGACCAATTGTCAATCACCATTTTTCAGATCAGAGATCACCATTTTTCCAAACAACCAGTTGCTGATCATCGTTGTTTCCAGTGACCAATCACTGATGACTGTTGTTCCTAATGACCAATCACTGATAATGAGTCTTTTTATCAGTCATTTTCCCATTTTTCTTCCTCACACTTTTCCTTCCAGTTTATTCTAGCAATATAGCACCTGAAGCCTGCTATTGATTCTTTTTCAAGTGCCATACAGAAGGAGTTTCCTAAAACACCCCGGAGAAGTGCTGACTCTTCTTAAATTTCATCACGCTTGATTAGCTGGTGCATTACTTAGAAACATAAGAGGGTCTGTCTTCCTTCACTCCCTCCAACATTCTCACAGACTCACAAGTATATTGCACACTTAGTGCAAGTGTATTTACAGCTCAAATAGGAGAAGAGCTCTTGTCACAACTGTCGTAAATATGGTAGACATGTCATCCAACATTTTATTTTTCAAAACTTAATTCAAGATAAAAATATCACACAAATGCTATTTGGCCCTGGATGAAAATAGTGATATCAAATATATACTGCTAGAAGTGATTATTATCTAAGCTAGCTAGTTAACATTAGTGCAGTGCTGTCTTTAGCCAGCTAGTCTAGATAATATTGTTAAATGACTGTACTGTGTAAACCACTAGTTTATGCTAAGATGTAAGCTGAAATAAAAAAGTAAAAATGAAGGCTAGTAGTGCTAGTTTGTGATTAGCTCATTAGTTTGCACCCACTGCTGTTTTTTGTGCTTAAAGGCCATAATGTTAACACTACATTTCAATTTTTTAAAATATAAAATTAGTTACCTAGTTATTACATAAGTGTAGTTTATGTAATAACATAATTAATAACATAATAACTATGTAAAAACTGTTTTTTAGGCATGTTATGTGAAACAGTTTTAGGATTATTTTCAGAATTATTCTTTTAAATATTAATTTTCCTTTTTTCATGTAGTACGGAAACAGTAAAACCTCAAATCACATGAAAATCAAAATGAATTTATTCTACGTGCAGTTCTCCAAAGAGACACACTTCAGGCTAAATGTCTGATCATGTGGACTTTTTTTAATCAATAATGCACACAAGGCTGCATCTTTTTCATTCTACGTCACTCTCGGTCTGTTATAGCGACTCTAGCTTTATTAATTTCAGCCAGGAATTACTGTGTAGCCTAACTCAGCTCATGTGACACCTGAAATCAATTTTTGGCTAATCGGAGTGAGCACTAATGGAGCCTCCAGCTCAGTATCCATCCTCGCTTTTCAGTGCACAGTAGAGGAATGAAGGAAGCTCTCCAATTTCTTAGCTCGAGAGGAATGGGGGTTAATGGAATTGGTCCTTAAGGTAAAAGCCTGCCTGTATGTTTCAAGGTGTGGAAGACTGATTTGTTTGGTGAACTTTTGCCTTTAATCCATCTCTGTCCACTTCAATTTATTTGGACTATAAGCTTCGATGTGGTTGGCTGTAGTTTGGCAGTTTAATAGATTGATCAACATAAAATATACTGGAGCATGTGATTAATCAAGAGGATTTTAATTTTCCAGCAGCAACATTTCGCAAGTTTCAAACAGTAAAATAAATTCCACCACAGACCTGCTTAGTAGAGAATTATTTCATGAACATATTAAATATGTACCATATTTAATGTCTATTTATTAGCTATTTAGAGCTTTCTATTCCTGAACTTTCCACCAGCAGAACACTTTATTTCCAAGTTGACATTATTGAGGCTGGGATTAAACTCATTCAGTTCAAGTGACTAGTCGAACAGGCAAATAATCAGAACTCAATAATAAATGTAGTAAATTTATAATGGTGGATTGTGATTTCTACCACTGTAACTAAACCATGAACCACTGCACTAGAGTATCTGGGATGTTTTGTCAGTAAACATGGCCAAGAGCCAGCTATTTTTACAGAAATAGGCAAATTGACTGACATGACAGACGACCAGTTACAGAGCTTTTCCTACAGCCTGGCAGCAAACATGACATTATCTTGTTTACTTACCACTGATGATATCTTGCTTCGAAACGCTCATTGTGCCACAGTGTTCAAGAGTTTGTTTTCCCGCAGAAAACCATTTGCACAGAAATTCTGAAGCAGCCTTCTGAAGATACTGAAGCTTGTGGCCAGAAAAGTGTACATAAGATAACATGTATTCTAAATATAAAACCAAAACAATAACCATAAACAACGTGTACCTAATTTTGCCCTTTTCTCAAAATGTAGTCCATCAGCAAGAACATGTTTGCATCATTAATTTTGGACCAGAACTACAAGACTAATGTTGCTAACGAGTAAGGGAAGCTTCTAGCTACCAGTTTAGCATTGTCCAAACAGCATGCCTTAATCTTTACACATTCTCCTCCTGGGACTACGTTTAGTTAATAAATACATTTCTGCATAAACCATTTGAAGAAATATCAGAATAAGTTTGATATTACTTGTCGTAGTACCTTAAAAAAATTAGATGCTTGTGAGTGAAAAACTGCTTATAGTTGTTACAACCTGTGATCATAGGAATGTCGTTTCACAGACGAGCAACAGCATTAAGCCTAACTATAAATGAATTATAAGTATTACATCTTGTTCTTCAGTAAACAAAAAAATGTTAACATTAGCAAACTGCTGTAGTATAAGAGGAATAAAACACTTCAGGATGTGCTGCAATTGGAAAATAATCAACTCCGCGGTGGGAACAGTAATTTTGCTTCATCACACCAGCCCATCGTTGATTATTTTCCTGTAACAGCATGTCCCCAAGTGTTTTATTCCTTATGTACTTCTCCCTCTATTTAACTTTGTATTGCACCACATGCACATGTTGCATTATTTTTTTAGTATGCACAATTTACATGCTAAATGAATGCAGGATACAGGCAGCAGCCATGTTGCGTACTCCTGTAACATAACTCACCTCTGTTACTTTCATATGCAGTACTTCACTGCAGTATACAGACTCTGCTAAGGTAGTAAGTGTGTAAACTGGAGGTGGCAAGTGGTACGTCAGTGTGAATATGTTGGTGCTGCCTAAATTTGGTCCAAGCGTAATAAGCTTTTTGGTTGTGGAGGTCCAAATGGTTTGGATCAGGTGTGTGTGAGATGAGTTTAATGGATGGAAAAAAGCTGCATATGCTTTGGGTGGCTCAGCCCCAGGGTCTCCTCCAAGATTCTTGGTGTGTGTGTGTGTCTGTGTGTGTGTGTGTGTGAGAGAGAGAGAGAGGCAGGCTGAAGCTCTTATCTGCCCACGGCAGCGCTCTGGCACTGAGGCTCTGACAGACGTTTGGAAACTGAGAGAGGCTGGAGGGCTTCACTCACAACCCTGTGCTCTGGGACTGCGTACGTCAGGAAGCAGAGAAACAGCCATCAAAGCTTTTCACACAGGATGCAATAAACAAATGTGTGAAATGTTACTTCCCTCAGGTTGCACGTCTGTCTCGGCATATTCTCTTCTGCTGTACTTTTACATAGTATATTCCTCCTGTACATTGCATGGTCCTGTGCTTTAGGATGATTTGTACTTGTGTGCATGAACTGCATCATGTCAGTTAGAATAATATATGTTCACACAATTAAATACATCAGCGAATTCGATTGGAAATTGTGTCTGATTTTAGCTGATAAGATCTAGCATTTCAAAGCCAATACATTAACAAATTAGTGTATTATGTGTTATTAGTGTGAACTGCAAAACTAGACTAGATTACAGGCAGTGTTTCAGTTTGGTGGGAATTCACCTGTTGAGGTCTGATACTGTAATTTAATGTAAATTTAAATCATAGCATGATATAATGTTTAAAAAAAGAATTAAACATTCCATTATGCTAAATATTTCACCAAGGTTTTGAAATTCTCGTATTTTTACACCTATCATTGTATATAAAGAATATCCATGAGAATGAGTAGATCAGAAATATTAAATATTATCCTTCATTCAGGGCAATAAGCAGATTTTTCTTTAACGATCATTTGTACTGTATATATGCACACATTTAATCATGTTTATTTGCCAGAAAAGTACAAGATGATTTAATATAATTTTCATGCCAAAACTGATAAATAAATCATACTGAAAACTGTACTTAGTGCATTTAGGTCCTAAAGAAACAGATGCATCAGTTATTGTTTTAATCACATCCCCATTAGGGCAGGACAAAAAAGTATTCTTGATTGTATAAGATTAGTTTTCTTTGCACATCTTGGCATTTCTTGGGTCTTTTCCCTTAGCTTAACTAGGCTAATCAACAATATCCTGTTCATTTTCTCTTGTCTTGTCCAGTCTGTTAGATCCTAGTGGCTTAGGCAAGGCTTAGGCCTTTATGGGAAAGTTATAATACAACATGCAAATGTGAATAGTTTGTAGTTTTTCCTGCCAGTTTTTCTCCACAAAACATCTACACTTGTTCCTCTCTCCACTCTGTTTTTAGACAATATGTGGGGACGTAGCATTGCACTTTTTTGGGAACGAGTTGGATTTATGGGTGGCTTTGCATTCCTTTTCCTGGAATATGTTGAATGTCAGTCCTTTAATCAGTCATGTTCCTTCAGGCGCTTGTTTGTCTTTTCTTTCTTCTTAACATTTCAGGGACATTTTGTACATTTTGTAGTGCATTATTTTGGTTACACTGAATTGGTAGCTGTTTTGACCTTTATTTTTAATTGTTGAGAGACTGCAAATTGATTTGTGTCGTGTGAAAACCCAGACGTCATGCCTCAAAGTCCAATCTACCTCTTTGTTGTTTTTGTCAAACGAGTGCCAGTTTCAGTATGGATTATTAAACAGGTTTCAGTTAAGGTGTAATAAGCTTCTAGCGTACAAGTCAAAAAGTTGTGTAGCTGAAATCTGTGTGGTGAGACAAAAAAAAAAAAACTCTGACTGTGGAAAGCCTGAGGGACATGTATTGGGCTCTGGCTCAGAACAAGTCAGTGACTCGAGTCGTGCTGCCCTCAGCTCCATGTCCTTCATCACATTTAGAACCTGTCAGGCTGAGATGAGGTCTCGAATCCACCGGTAACCATTAGCGAGGTCCGTGGGGAAAACAAATCCTTAGCCTTATAGACCTGGTGACTTTCAGTCCTCATTTTCAGTGTTCTTCTAGAGGTCTATGATTATATAACTGAGAATTTGAAATGAAAAACCTTAAAGTTGAAGTTTGCACAAAGTTATTTATGAAGATTCAATTACCTTTTTTTTTTTTTTTTTACCCCCAACTCAACTGTGGTTTGTGATTTGGTTGAATGTTTTAGAACTGAAGTAGAGAGACACTATGTTCCTGAAAAAAAAAGTTAGTGGTCGCTGACCAGGCTGTTACTTTGTGGTGTGTAGTTTCTTATTTAATAACGAGTTTGCAATGTAAATGAACTTTGTTTTATTATTACACCGTCATGTGGAGGTGCTGCAATATGATGTACGCTCCAGCATCCACAGCTTCAGTGATACAAACTGCACTACGAGCGGAGATTTTGGATAAGACCCAAGTGTAGTATTAAGTTGTACCTGGTTCCACCTCATGGTCAGTCCAAACATATGAATTCTTGTGTTTTGTCATTTTTTGTTCTAGAAATCATGGCCAGCTTTGACCTGTATAAAGTGGTTACTCAAGATGACTGAATGAACTTTTGGCCGTGTTGGTGTTTTGCGACATTTTTTCTTCTCTACTGCTCAGTGCACACGCTCTTAACGTTATTTTCGAGGTATTTGACATAACAGTTTATAATATACTGTTGCCGCCTAATTTTCTGGCTTGCTGATGCGAGCATTTCAAATAGTTTCCGAAATGTTTTTGGTTTTTCAAAATATATATTTTTTGAAAATTGAAGGATAAAAACTGTTATCAGAAATATCTGTATACATGTTGGTGAGGCCTGCGGTTGCTTTTTTGGGCTTCATGTCCAAGCAGAGCACAACACTGACCCTCCCACGTTCCAGGTTAACCGCTCATGACCACCCTGGCAAGATTTACTACATAACAGTAATATAACAGTGACATAGTATAGAATTGTATTTATTTACATAGTTTTTGTAAATGGACAATTTTGTTTATTGCCTAATAATATATATTTTTATATTTCAGTAATATTACTTGTTTGATATCTATCTTTTGAAATTTTGTCTAAAGTTTTTTTCAGTCTAAAAGAAAAACATAAATTGGATTTACGAAATTGAATGTTGATAAATGGCTATTTAAAAACAAACCATAAGCAACAAAAAAGAAAGTTAAACAGTTAATCACAATTTAATACATATTAGCTGTACATTGTTTATTGTTCACTAACCTATCTTTTATCTGCACAATATTGCATGTGTTGTGTCTCTATGTACCTTTTGCAATTCAAAAAAGAAGTTGAATTTGCAGAATTTACATGTTTAGTCCTGTCTGTTTTAAAAAACATAAACAACAGAATATATATTTCATGTATTTGTTCCTTTGGACGTTCTAAGAGGATTTTTCAGTCTCTTGTTTTCCTTCCGCTTCTTGTATGTGCTCTTTTTGATGTTAGCTCTGGATTTCACATCTATCACCACTGCTGTTTGCGGTGTTCTCCTTTTATCTATAATTGCTATGTCGGGATTGGTTCAGTGTTACTTGTTTTATGAGTGATCTCCAGTGAACTATGGATAAGCACTGTAATTCCTTATCGATAGTTTCCTTATTATAATGCTAACATTTTGTTGCTTATAATGATTGAAGTCTAGTAGAGATCAGTCAGTTGTGCTAACTGGTCCCCAGTCTCTCTCGTTTATTGGTTGCCATGCTGCCACTTTCATGTGGCGTATTGCTTTTATTTAAGATGTTTACATGAATATTTCTGTTTTGGCCTCTGCAGGAAACTCACCGCTCCTGTAATGATAAAGACACTATTAAATGAGTGAGAGAACATCTGAGGATTTGAGACGATTTCAGAGCCCCAGGATTGGTAAGACATACAATATACATATATATATATATATATATATATATATATATATATATATATATTTTTTTTTTAAATAAAGAAAGGCTTTGCCTAAGTAGCTTTTATTCACACATGGCTTTTTTCAAGATATAAATGAGAAGGCTATTTTTAAGGAATTCCAGCATATGCTGTAATGTGTGCTGTTACTATTACAAACCCAAAGTTTATCTTCTTAATACTGCACATCCTACATTACAACTGTTTTATTCCTCTCATATGACAGCAATTTGCCAGCACTAACAATTCATTTTTTAGTGAGGAATCAGGCGTCATCATTTTTTGTCTGTTTGTAGTTATGTATAATGTTGTCAAACGTCCTTGAAGCAAGTTAGTTCCTTTTATCACTTACGTTATAGCAGGTATAAACATGTCATTCCTTCACTAACCTGCTTTTTTTCTCTCTCTTGAAGATAATAACCCGCAAACTCCTCTGTCCTGAAGACTTTCCCATGTTGGAAAACTGTTACAAATACTTACTGTCTAGACATATTTTTAAATTTATTTATGTTTAGTGTCTGCCATATAAGTCCCTGTTACTATAGAAACGATAATGCATTAGAACGAGTGTGTTAATATAAACCTGTGATTTGCAGCTGCACTACTGTGAGAGCATCTGGTATAGAAAATTAATCAACAGCTTCTGACCAATCAGATTTCAGAATTCAACACTGTGCTATAAAAATAAATAAGTAGAATTAGATTCCACATTCATGAATTACAGCCTTTGTACTGTTAGTGTTAGTTGTCAAAGTTTATATTTTTATATATATATAAAAGAATACACACACAAAAATCTGAGACCACGTTGTAAATTTGTGATTTTTTTTTTATTTTAAATTGGAAATAAACAGAAGATTTTAGTGTTGAAATATTTAAAACAAAGAAAGTAAATGTTCACTATCTTAAATATTTAATATTCAAGATTCTGCACTATTTCTAGTTCCCTATGTAAATGTAAGCAGATGTGTGATATTGACCATTTTGTTAACTGCTTTGTACAAAAGGTCAGATTTTCCTCATGTCTAATCTCTTCTATTGAAGTGTGTGATCAGACGACACTCTGATGGATTTGATCTAAAATGATCGTAAGGTTTTTGCACACCGAGTGCACACCGTCATTAGAGCAAATAGGGGACGTACCCAATACTAAGAAACTCTGAATTTCATGTCAATATTTCAAAGATTCTACTTTTCACTCAAGTTGTTCATGATATAATTTGTAATGAAAATTGTTGTATTAAATTAGAAAAGAATGCAAACTAGAAGCATTTTCACTAGTGCTCTCAGTCTTTGGACCCCACTGTGTATATTGCTCAATATCGGTTTTCGGTGTGTGTCAAGCTCACAGCTGCGCTACGTCTGTTGACCAATGCAATGAGACGTTTTATTTAGTCCAGATCAAAGCATTTTGGTGTGAAGTGGACATGCTATGTGATTTAGTGTTATTCAGTGTTAGATGTTGATATGTCACAGATGGTGGATTGAGACTTCCTCCAAATGGTGAATTGTAGCAGCTGTGAGATGATACTGGTCCTGGCTCTTAAATATCCTGCTTTACAATAACATGAGGACAATATAACAATCCAGCGGTCATATTTATAAAGAGTGGAATGAGCTTGCATGTCATGTACAGACAGGTGACAAATTAAAGGGAAATCCCACATAAAATGGCTTTGTAAGGTGTTTAGGCCACCACAAGCTGCCAGAACAGCTTCAGTTCATCTTGGCACAGGTTTTAAAAGTGTCTGGGTCTGTACTGCAGCAATGAACACCGTTCTTCATAAATATATTCCCTCAGTTGGAATCTCCCATAGGTGTTTATCTGGGTTGAGATGTGGTAAGTGAGAAGGCCATAGCATATGATTTACATCATTTTCATCCCCATCTAGTGAGTTTCCGAATGAAGCTTCCAAATACTAAATAGAAAAATGAATATATACTTAATTCATGAATATTCAAGTATTCAAAGTATTCAGGTCAGCCCAAAGAATATGAATTTGTATTTTTACATTTCCATTAACATACGTACTGCAGCTCAGATCAGTTTGCTGTTCACATGAACCTGAGGTGTAGAAGCTTAACTCCAGTGCTCCCCCACACAACATAACACCTGGAGCTGTCCCAGCAGTGCTCCACTTCACCTGCCTACCACGAGCCTTTTCCCATCAGTCACACACTTGTGCATGATTGGAGACTGAGTGGCTAATTTTTTTTTTTCCTGAGTGTTCAGCCATGCCTCCTGTGGTGTTGAATCTGCCGATCACAGAATTGCTTGGAGTCTTCTCTTTTTCCTCTTACTTTCTAGATTTATTGCTGTGCATGCCATCATAAGTTGGAGCATTTGGCTCTTGTTTTTGACCAGACTGTATGACATATGGCATCATATGGAGCTGCTCGATGCTTCCAGTCCATTCATCACTCATCACAGAGGCTGCTTGACTTTTTACTCCACATTGTCCAATGCTATTCTTTTATTCTGGTATGAAGGAAGTACTGCTGCTGCTATTACTGCCTCTATGAAACTATTACTATTTCTACTACAATTGCTATTACTAAACTGTTACTACTACTACTACTACTAGGGATAAATTCACATATATCCAATATATTTTTTTGAATCCATTTATTTCTGTAAAGCTGCTTTGTGACAATGTCCATTGTTAAAAGCGCTATACAAATAAAATTGAATTGAATACTACTACTTAGAATATTAATAATAATAATAATAATAATAATGATAATACTTCTATAAGTACTACTACTACTACTAATAATAATAATAGTAAAACCGTTACTACCTCTACAAGTACTACTATTACTTACTTCTGCCCCCAAACAAGTCATTTCTTCACCTGTGTAGAAACTAGAATTCTGACGCTCTGAGGATGGAGTATCAAAATAAAAATTAATTTCTCCATAGCTGAAAAGAGCCCACGCAGTGATCCTCTCCATATCAATCTTGGGGTTTTGTGCCACAGGCTTGTGTTGTCTATTGAGTGTGCAAGTCATCTGTTGTGATTATAAGCATGTGTGTGTGTGTGTGTGTGTGTGTGTGGTGTTTATGCCTCCTGCCTCGGCTAATTGAATTATGATTGATTCCTGTGAGAGGCCATAGTGGGTTGAGATAAAGGCGTGATTTGCTTCTTCCTATCATCGCTGAGGTTCGAGTCTTAGCACAGAGCGCATTGCAGACTGCCATGAAAAGCAGAGTTTCTCGTCTGAAAAAACAACATTATTACAGGTGCAGGACTTATGCTAATCAGTAACATGAAAATGTTTCACATCGTGTCTGGCTTACCAGACTCTTTATATACCTGTAGTGTGCACGTAGTCAGTATAGAAATTATTGATCAAGCTTCTTAATCTGAATCACAGATCAGACACAGATTGTGATCTGAAGATATTCAAGCCCGATGCTCTTATCTGTTGTTTGTCAGGTGCCATTTATAACTGCTGATGTTGATACACAAAAATTAATGTAGAAATTGGGATTATATCCACCTGGATTAACATTACTTATGTTTATTTGTATGACAACTTAGAGCAACCATTGAAATATTAAAAAAGAAATTAATGATGGGTCTTCATTGGGAAGGTCGTAGCCTTAAGGTCCATGGCAACATTGCTTCAGATGTTTAAATGATTATTTGCGATACCAAAGATCAGGCATGATCAGTGACTTTATAAGCATTTACTAATGGTAGATTTAAGAAATACTGTACTGTGTCCTTTTCTACAATTGAATTATAGCCAAAAGCTATAAACATGTTTGACTGATTGACGGATAGTCCTGATGCCACCTGTAACAAACATAGTCTTGCATAACTCAAATCGACCAGGAGGGGGAAAAAAACTGACACACTTTCTTTCTTGTGTAATAGATGGCAAATTCTGAAGAGAAAATAGAAAAATAAGTTTTATAATATGTTAAATGCTAATTTTTCTCTACTTATATATATTAGTAGGAAGTCTTGTTTGTCTTCATTTTCCTTATTTGAAAAGAAACCCTAAATATATTTCACTAAAACAATGTGGATTTTTTTTCCTTTCCCCACTCCCTGCAAATGTCATGTTGGTTAAGGAGCCAGTATAACAAACACGGTAAAAACAGTCAGCCTGCCTAAAGGCGTCTGATATCTCGCTAGCGAAGTGTGATTTCCTCACGTAGTGAATGTCACGCTTTGATCAAGTTGTACGATTCATGTTTCATGCCATTGTGAAGTGGATATAAGGCTAATCAGTTGAGTTTGTAATCAGATTTGGCTGTCAAAATGTCTAGAATCTCCTTTGCTGCAGTCAGAATGAAATCTTTAAATGCAATAGTTTTCACTTTTGGGAGTAACAACTAACTTTACTTCTGCAAAGTAGAAAGTCAAAATTTCACCATGTGAAGGGTTTTCCCAGACCACCACACACATCAGTCTGCTTTCAGATATATGGTTTCATCATCTGCACGCACTGATATAATTATCTCACCTTCTTATAAACACTATATGGTCATGTCTTTGGACTTGAAGATTTGGATTTGAAGATTGGATTGTCATGAAGATTGCCAGATTGGATTGTTTCTAGTCCAGTTACCTTTCCAGTTTAAAACTTTTACTACTAACCACCTGAAACTCAGGCCAAATTGGATCCAATTTTATCCGTCAGAACCTGGTTATTTTTTCCCCAGAGAAATTAGATCGACTATATCCCAATTTCTGGCAACATAATCTGGCAACCCTGTTAGAAATGCACACTTGTCTTTAGTAAAACAGTGGAACGTTTAACAGTCCAGCCTTACTTTCCAATAACAAATATGTCTAAGTGTTTTATTCTTCTTATACTACAGCAATTGTTTAATAGCTATGGATTGAGCTTTTTTTTATCTGCTTATAGTTACATTTAATGTTGTGGAACGTCTGCAAAACAAGTTTATTCCTGTTATCACTTATATCATAACAGTTTTAAACAGTTGTTCCTTCACCTGCCTCTCTTTTGTCTCACTTGAAGTTAATAAAACAAAAAAAAACCCATCACAGCTTGTCGTGTTACAGAGAAACAATAAAATGCAAAGTGCAAAACAATAAAGTGCAACAAAAAAAAAAGTTACATAAAGACACTGGAGACTCCTTTGAAAAATGTTAAATAAATGCTCTGTCATCTTTGTTTTGGCTTAAGCGTATGCACACTTCTGCACTCAACTGTACTGACCTTGTGTTTTCTACGGACAGCTAATAAGGTGCTAGTTGGAAGGCAAAATAGGAATTTTAAACTAGCCCTTGAAAAATCATACACTCTGTTTACATGAATGGATGGATGGATGGATATAGCTCCATGTATCCCCAGGGGGTAATTTGGGTGGCACAGCAGCCAGCATTAATCATAGCGTGCACACACAAGAACCCAACATAATTACATACTATATTTACACAAAATTACACAGACACATGATAGCACAAATGACACCAATTTTAAAGCATTACTTAAAATTCCCCAAACAGGTAGAGAGAAAAAAAATATCAGACATACCTTTGGTGTGGTGTGAATATAATAAGGTGAAAAATAATATGCAGAAGACAGAAGGAATAAATAAATAAGGCAGTTTGTTATTGGGTTATTGGTATGTGGATATTGTTTGTCACATGGGCAGGGAACAAATACTAATAAAAAAGCAGATAAGACTTTTAAATTTAAAGCAAAATCCGTACCAGCTTACTGCATTTTGGGAATCGAGAAGTCAGGACATGCCTGAGTCTATCACCTGCGTCTGTATTAGTCTTAAGAAAAAAGAAATATAGCTGGAATATGAAGTTTAAGAGATTGTAACACACCTCCTGAGCTTTATTGGAGTTACATTTTGATAATAGGATGGCTGTGATTTGCTTAGTCTTTGTTTGAAGTTGAGAAAAGTGGTTTATTATTAGCAGAGTGAATTGTACACACTGTTCCAAACCTACGAGCTCAAAGTTGAGCTCATTTTAAGGCCATGAGCACAAACGTTGCCACCAGCAAATGTGGCCCCTCTCCTGGGATCTCTACCCTTCTGTCGTCTGGCTAAAACTTCCGCAGCATCTGTGCTGGTACTGCTCAGCCACTCTTAACATCTCTTAAGGTTTCTGAACGCCTTACTGCACCACAGCAGCACTATCACTTTGTCCTACAATATAATATCATATATCACATCTAGATGTAAATATCAGGAAATGAAAGCTATAATTCTGCTCTTTTAAATTCTGCTCTTTTATCTCATATTCACCTTTTGATCTCGAACCCAAATGTCATCAGTGTTTAGCAAAAACTAAAGAATTGCCTTATTGTTCCAATACTTTGGGGGGTGGGAGATGTCTTGGGGCGGATTGTATATAAAAATATCACACAGTACAGTTGAATGTGAATCGGATTGGTCAGAAGGTGTGCATTATTTTCAGCACGGCTCGGACAGTAGTTCCGGCTGTAACATGAACGATAGGTTAATATTAATGCACTCATTGTGATGCCTTATTATGCCTCCAGCTCATACAGTTTTGTTAGGAGAGATTTATTTATTTAACGTTTATGGAAGGAGTCTTGGTTGTAAGTGCTCTCAGTCTCAGCTATGCTTTTCTTTTTCTCTGTCTTCTCAGTAAAATGACAAGCGCTCTGTGCATGCGTGTGTGTGTGAGAGAGAGAGGGAGAGAGAGAGAGATGGGGGGGGTGTGGTGTGGTGAGGGAATGATGGTTTATCGTGGCTATAACGCATCGATATCCACAGGCAGTTCCTTGGACTTCATGGCTAGGTTTTTGTCCTGACAATGCAGTGTAAATTGTGGGCCCTTATAGACCCTGGTGTGTGCCTGTCCAATCTATGTCCAATCAATTCAAATTGCAACAGGTGGACTCCGATTGAGTTCTAAACACATCTCTAGGATAATTAAAGCAAACAGGATGCCCCCTGACCACAATTTGGAGTGGCACAGCAAAGGGTCTGAATACTTTTGTAAATAAGAGATTTCAGTTTCTGATTTTTAATTAGTTTTCAAAAATCTCTAAAAATGTGTTTTCACTTCATCATTGTGGGTGATTAAGTGTAGATTGAGGAGTAAAAATGGTAATTATATCCATTCAAAATCAAATCCACAACACAATAAGGTGGGCAACAAATAAAGGGGTCTGAATACTTTGTGAATCCACTGTATAACACTGAGAGACATTTAAGAAGAGCTCACACAGGCGTATCTCTGCTCTGTCCTTAGTCTCCCTTGTCTCCCTTGTCTTCGTGCTACATCAACTTTTCTTTTTTCAACGTCTTTGTAAGTCTCTACATCGCGTGATGCATTTCAGGATTTGGAGTCGGTCATTGAATCACACTAAAGGCCTAACAGATTTCTGAAACTTTTTTTTTTTTAGACACAGATCTGATTTCCAGCTGTGCAGTGGTGCGTACAGAATGCTTACTATGCTATGGGTTGGGTATGAATTCAAAAATATACATTGTGTTCTTTATTTTTCTTCCATTTTGTAATGAAAATGAGAAAACAAGGAAACAGCTTTTTTTGTTTGTTTGTTTGTTTTGGAACACAAAACTGGAAATTAATTCATAATTTCCAATTCATAATCAAAATAATTTTCATTAAAAAAATTATTATTAAAATTATTATTATTATTATTATTATTATTATTATTATTAAATTAGCGTGAACAGCATTGACCTGGAAGTACAAGTAGGCTATTCAACAGGCGGTCCTCTGGTTAAGATGTATGTTTTTATTTAAAAAAAAAATTAAAAAATCATAAAAATGGGATTAACATATGCAGAAATAAATTGTGGATGATTAAAATACATTAAAATTACATTGCAGCAACTGTAAATTATTTTCAGCCACCATGTCGTCCTCTTTACAATCATGCTGTTTCTATTTTTAGAAAGCACATAGTGATCAGTATACCCAGTAATAGCTGATACACATCTGGGTCAGTCAAGATCATTCATTCATTTTATCCCTAAAATCAATCTGAAATGATGAAAAACAAGCAAATGAGAAATTCAAAAGCTTTAAAAAATATATGGTTTTAAAGCCAAAAACTTTTTGCATATCCTTTTTTTCTGCCCTTTGTAATGAAAAACAAATGAACGCAACATACTTGGACCCAAGACCTCTCTCTTGCATTGCTATGAGCACTGTAGTGTGTTTTCTTGCCATTTAAGTTCTTATATAACATAATTTACACTGCAGTGCTACTGTTTATAGATGACTGCATGTTTATAGCGCTTTGCAGTGTAATGGAACAAAAGTTCTCGGAGTCCTTAGAGAAATTTAGTCACAGTAAAGATTTCACCATCATCGTTGTGTGATGAAGGCAGTATCTGCTTAAATTAATCTAAATTTCCAATGATATACTGATTGTATAAATATTACTGGCTTTATTTTGTGCTTTATTGGTTGGAGTCTTTTCTTTGTTGTAGTTGTTTCGTTGTTTGTTCAATGCATTATTGAGAATGTGTCAAATAATCTCTTTATCTCTGCTTTGGTGCACTGGCCTGCTCAAAGATCTTCCAAGGACTTGTAGACGTTCTTGTTGACACTTTTCCTCCATGCTCGTAGATTTTTCCTTCCTCTGTGTAGCACTCGTCCATCATTCTGTATTGATTAGATCTACAAATGCTGTTTGTCTCTGGTGCTGGTCCCTGCTTACATCACCTCCCTCAAATACCGTTTCAAACATTTCTTCCATTTCCTAGACTTTTTCTCTTTTTTGGGGGGGAGGAACTTTTTATAGTCTGCGTAAATGATCTAAACCTGGGTGGTTGGTAAATTTTTTTTAGATGCCTGTAAAGTCTTGTTGACTTCATCACCCACGCAGCACCAATAACTTTATCAAGCTACAGTAAATATAACAAAATCAATGACTTGACATTTGGAGTGCCCTTAAAGCTGTAAATATAGCGAAGCACAATATTGAGGTTATGCGACAGACATATGCTTGGGAGGAATTGAGCTTTATTTTTCTCTTTATAATTCAGGCTTGTTTATTGTATGCTCAATATTTATATATAGTATCAAATATTCAGAATGTCACAGATGGAATATTACATCATGTATTATGTATTATGTATGATTCATTCATTATGGCCTGTTCCTATCTGTTGCTTGTGAAGGAGGGGAGAGCGGTTGAAGACCATGGCCAAAATAGAGTTCCCTTTCGATACTACACTCGTACTGCGTCGCTAGACGCTATGGGGAAAACTCCTTTTTCTCCGATGACTGAAGCCTTTACAATCACGCAGTGAAACTGCACGGCCATTGGTTCGTGCAGTGCAATAAAGCGAACCAATGGCTCGGCAGCGGAACTGCACGCGCCTATGGCAAGGAAGCCCGCCAGGATGGGAGGA
>CM040458.1:27035552-27073324 GCA_022758105.1 Pangasianodon gigas | reverse complement strand
ACTCCTTTTTCTCCGATGACTGAAGCCTTTACAATCACGCAGTGAAACTGCACGGCCATTGGTTCGTGCAGTGCAATAAAGCGAACCAATGGCTCGGCAGCGGAACTGCACGCGCCTATGGCAAGGAAGCCCGCCAGGATGGGAGGAGCCATCTGGCTATATAAGCGGGCATTGTGCCATAGGATCTCAGATCAATTCTCCTTCAGCGACGAAGAGCATTCTCTACGCTGAGCTACGAGACTGAAGCCGCTCGCCGTTGACACGCCTCGCTGCGGACAAGAGCTACTCGCCGGCGCCGTCCCGCTGTTCTCGCCGAGCTTCGAGCCGCCGTTCAGCGTCCGGCGCCGATACCAGCTCGTCCCCTGCCGCCATCCGGCGAGCTAAAAAAGAGCTAAAAGAGCCTTTTTTCTCTAAAAGAGCATTTTCCTCTAAAAGCGGCGTTGATATAATGCCGCGACGTCGTTGCAGCTCGTGCAGCTCCGCCCTGCACGCTGATGACGGCCACTCAGAGTGCGTTTCCTGCCTGGGCCGTCCCCATGCGGAAGCCGCTCTGACGGAGATGGAATGCTCGCATTGTGTGAGCATGAGTCTCTCTTCTCTGCGCGCTCGGATCGCTTTCTTTTCAGAAAGCGATGCCGCTTCTCGCGCTCCCCCGTTTTCTTCCTCCCAGGGACCTGCGAGGAAAAAACGGCAGGGTAGAGAAGCGTGGAGCTCAGACCCCGCGTGCCTCGCTCTCGCCTTGCAGAGAGGATTCTCCCGTCTTTTTTGAGCACCCGGACCAGCGTCCCTCGGCTGACGCGAGCGACATGGTTTCGTTTGGCGCGATAGAGGACGACCCGCTAGATGACAGCATGTCTTTAGCGGCATCAGACTTAGAGGATATTTCGGGCTCTCCCTTCGACCCTGCCCCTTTGCCGTCTATGGATTCCAGCGTCACCAAGACGAGTACGGACGCCGAGCTCTTCCGCGTTCTCTCTAAAGCGGTGGAAGAGCTGGGTTTAGAGTGGTCCACGCCGGAGGAGCCCACTCGGAGCCGTCTGGATGAATGGTTCCTGCCGGGGCGCCGTCAGGCTCCTCGTCAGCGAGCTGCGCCTTTTTTTCCAGAGGTCCATGATGAGCTCACTAAGTCGTGGCGCGCTCCTTATTCGGCTCGCCTTCGCACGTCCGTTTCATCCGTGTTCTCCACGGTCGATGGCACGGACGAAAAGGGCTATGAGAGGCTACCTCCGCTGGATGAGTCAGTGGCCGCACACGTCTGCCCGCCCACTGCCATCGGATGGAACGCGAAGGTCACGCACCCCTCGAAACTGTGCAGAACAACGCCTGCCCTTGCTGGATGAGCTTACTCTTCCGCTGAGCAGGCAGCCTCAGCTCTGCATTCAATGGCCGTGCTCCAGGTTTTTCAGGCGAAACTTCTCCAAGTTATGGACGAGTCGGGGCCCGATCCTGCAGCCTTTAAGGAGCTGCGCAGTGCGACGGACCTAGCCCTTCGAGCTACGAAGGCGACAGCTCAGGCCATCGGGAGGTCAATGGCCAATTTAGTGGTGTTGGAGCGCCACTTGTGGCTAAACCTGACGGAGATCAAAGAAGCGGACAAAGTTCCTTTCCTCGATTCTCCAGTCTCTCCCACGGGGCTGTTCGGACCCGCCGTCGAAGGGTTTGCTGAGCGCTTTACTGCTGCACAGAAGTCGTCCCAGGCACTGCGACACTTCTTGCCGAAGCGTTCAAGCTCTGCGAGTGCCACCAATCGCCCTAAACCCGCCACAACGCAGCAGCCGGCTAGATCTGCGCCTGCGCCAGCTCAGCCTACTCAACAGCCTGAGCTTCCGCAGTGCTCCCGCTCGGCCAGACGCCACTCATTTTTGAGACGCCAAGGACCCCGGCCCAAGTTGACGCTGGATCCTGCGCCTCGGGCGTTGTCTTGATTTACTGGACAGGAAGAGGAAGGGGCAAAGTCTCGCTGTCGCCGGACCACCCCCGAAACGATCTCTGTTATGCCCCCAAGCACCCCGTTCTGTTCCGGGTGCCGGTGGCGATGTGTTTGTAAACGCTGTTGTGGATACTGGGCCCATTCTGAAAGCGCCCACACAAGCAGCCGCTGTTATAGCAGGAACAATAAAACACAAACAATTTCAGACAGAGAGCATACTTCCTCTTCCACTTACGAGTGTCAGATCTCGCGGCGATCTGCCACTCGAACCAATCCAACCCCTCGCCACACGGGCAGAGGCCTGGCAGGCCATCCCCGGAGTGTCAGATTGGGTTTTGCGGATTATAAAGCGAGGTTATTCACTCCAGTTCGCTCGAAGACCCCCGCGATTCAGCAGTGTGGTTCCCACCTTAGTGCAGAACGAGGACGCTCACGTCCTACGCTCCGAGGTGATGGTCCTACTGGCAAAGGGTGCCGTAGAAACGGTCCTGCCAGAGCAGAGCGAGTCAGGTTTCTACAGCCGCTACTTCCTCGTCCCCAAAAAGGGTGGCGGCCTTCGGCCCATCCTCGATCTCAGACGCCTGAACCGCTCACTCATGAAGCGGCCGTTCAGGATGACTACTTTGAATCAGATTCTCTCGCAAATATGCCCAGGGGACTGGTTCTTTTCTCTGGATCTGAAAGACACATACTTTCACATCCAGATAGCCCCCCAACACAGATGATTCTTGAGATTCGCCTTTGAGGGAGTGGCTTATCAATACACGGTCCTGCCCTTCGGGCTGTCCCTGGCTCCTCGCACTTTTACGAAGTGCATAGATGCGGCTCTTTTCCCTCTGAGACAGAAAGGAATCCGCATTCTGAATTACCTCGACGACTGGCTCATCTTAGCCCAGTCAGAGGCCGAGCTAGTGTCTCACAGAGCCCTCCTCCTCAGCCACTTGGAGTGCCTAGGACTCAGGGTCAACTTTGCCAAGAGCTCGCTGTCCCCCAGCCAATGAACTTCGTTCCTGGGGGCAGTTTTCGACTCAGCCCGCATGAGGGCAGCAGTCGTGCCAGAACGTGCACTGGCTATTCAGCAGCTCGTGGCTTCCTTCAAAATTGGAGCCATTCGCCCTCTCAAAACGTTTCAAAGGATGCTAGGCCTCATGGCCTCTGCATCACCAGTACTACGGTTGGGCCTGCTTCGTATGAGACCCCTCCAGTACTGGCTGAAACCACAAGTGCCGCCCAGTGCAGGGCAGAGGTCGACCTCTTCGCCTCAAAAGACAACTCTCATTGCCCAATATATTTTTCAAAGAGCGAGGATGCATTGGCCCACGATTGGCCCAACCTTCTCCTGTATGCTTTCCCCCCCGATCGCTCTGATCCCTCAGGTAATCAGACGAATCAGGGACCACAAACACAGAGTCCTCCTAGTGGCCCCGCTCTGGAGAAACCAACTTTGGTTCTCAGAGCTATCTCAGCTGCTTACGGCGGCCCCGTGGCCCATTCCCCTGAGGCAGGATCTTCTCTCTCAGGCGAACAGGACAATTTGGCACCCCCAACCCGAGTTGTGGGCATTACATCTTTGGGCTCTCGACGGGAATCAGTAGATCTCCCTGAAAGTGTCCAAAATACTATATCACAGGCTAGAGCCCTGTCCACGAGACGCCTCTATGCCCTTAAATGGTCGGTCTTCTCTGCCTGGTGCGCAACCCGCGGTGAAGATTCTATTTCCTGTGACATATCAGTGATATTGTCCTTCCTACAAGAGCTGTTGGACAAGGGCCGCTCCCCTTCCACGCTCAAGGTCTATGTGGCAGCTATAGCAGCTTCTCATGCTCCTATAGCAGGACAGTCTGTGGGTCGGAACAACCTAGTTGTTTGTTTCCTGAGGGGTTCCAGGAGGCTTAATCCGCCCCGGCCCCCTACCGTCCCTGTGTGGGACCTACCCACGGTACTGAGGGCCCTCAAGGGGTCTCCTTTCGAGCCGCTACAGTCTGTAGACCTAAAATCCTTATCGTTAAAGACCGCCCTGTTACTGGCGTTAGCATCGGTCAAACGAGTAGGTGACTTACAGGCTCTCTCGGTGAGTCCTGCCTGCCTCGAGTTTGGGCTTAACGACTCCAAGGTCGTCCTGAAGCCGAGGCATGGTTACGTTCCTAAGGTGCTCTACACCCCGTTTAGAGCACAGGTTATCACTCTTTCGGCGCTTCCTCCATCAGGGGAAGACCCGGAGTTGAGCCTTCTCTGCCCTGTCAGGGCACTGAAAATTTACATCGAGTGTTCCGCTCCATTCAGGCAGTCGGAACAACTTTTTGTGTGCTTTGGCGGCCGCACCAAAGGGTCTCCGGTCACAAAGCAGAGAATTTCTCGATGGCTAGTTGACGCTATTGCGCTAGCATACTCCTCCCTGGGCCTCCATAGCCCCATAGGAGTTAGAGCCCACTCCACTCGGGGCGTAGCCTCGTCTTGGGCATGGTCTAGCGGGGTGTCCATGGCAGACATTTGTGCGGCGGCGGGCTGGGCCTCGCCGTCCACGTTCGCCAGGTTTTATAGCCTGGACGTTCCGGCCTTACAGGCTCGGATCCTTTCTGCCTAAGGGCACACGCCTGTTTATGACAGGCGTATTCCTAGTGCGTTCTTAGCCCTTTCTAAAAGGTGCTGAGACGACATGGGACTATTTGGGAACGATTATCCTAGGCTGGGCTGACCTCAGCGAGCTCAGCCCTCCTGCCTCCTGCGGGTTTCACCCGTCTTAACTGGTCCCTCTGAGTCTTATTGCTCAAGGCCGGTTCATGCCAATCGTTCCACTTTCATGGCACGGCGTGATTGTATTGGTTCCCCATAGCGTCTAGCGACGCAGTACGAGTGTAGTATCGAAAGGGAACGTACTCGGTTACTAACGTAACCTCGGTTCCCTGAGATACGGGAATGAGTACTGTGTTGCAGGCCGTGCCATGACGTTGCACTCTCAGAGTCGTCGCTTCAGTCGAATTGACCTGAGATCCTATGGCACAATGCCCGCTTATATAGCCAGATGGCTCCTCCCATCCTGGCGGGCTTCCTTGCCATAGGCGCGTGCAGTTCCGCTGCCGAGCCATTGGTTCGCTTTATTGCACTGCACGAACCAATGGCCGTGCAGTTTCACTGCGTGATTGTAAAGGCTTCAGTCATCGGAGAAAAAGGAGTTTTCCCCGTATCTCAGGGAACCAAGGTTACGTTAGTAACCGAGTACGTTTTTTGGGGTCTGAGGTTTGCTTCGTTATTGTGACACAGGAGCTGAAAGGTTAATGTATCTAACATACTGGAAGCCAACAGTTTTGTATTGAGCAAATTGCATATCTAAATCATCTAACACTTGCCCTAAAACGTTGCTTGGCTCAGTGACAGCAACTTCATTGCTTTGAGCTTCTGCACTTGGGACTCAACTTTTGCAACTTTGGATGGTCCGACATGGGTACTGCTGTTTGTCTTTATTTTTTCTACACCTGTATACTGTAATCATTTATATTCCCACTATCGGGTGTCACCCAGAAGACGGTTCCAATCTTTCTTCCTCATGTCGTCTCAAGGAGTTTTTCCTCATCACTGTCATCTCTGGATTGTTCATTAGAGATCTAAATCTACATCCGGATTTCTGTAAAGCATTGTGACAATATCTACTGTTCAGAACAATATACAAATAAAACTGAATTGAAGTTAAATAAAAATAGCATGACATGTCCATATTAAAAAAAAAAAGTTAAAAAAAAAAATAAATAAAAAATTAAAATCCATATTAAAAAAAAGAAACTGGAAATAGATTATCATCTGAATCACTTTACCACCTTCAATTCCACCTTCAATTCCACCTTCAAACTTTGGGCCACGCCTCTTACCTGAATATGATTCTGGTGTGGAGTAGGGCTGGGCGACATGGACAAAATCTTATATCACTCAATCTTATATTTCACACTATCTTATGTCTTATATCTTGATATCTTGAAATTATACATATATATGTATATACATACATATATATAGAGAGTGTTTTAACACTCTATTCATATATATTTACACTTTTATCATATATATATATATATATGATAAAAATGATGTATACAAAATCACATGAATAAGCATGCATTCATGGCTGCTTTTTGATAATTCTTTGAACTAAACACCAGTGAAATGCACTCTTTCTTTTCTCCTTTTATTTGGAAGTGAACTATCACAGATGAGAACAAGAAAAACATAACACTGAAAATGGGAACAATATGAGTATCTGATATAAAAAGTAAATATTAAAACACTCTATTCAGCTTCAAGTATCAGGAATCCAAATGACAAAGGTACGTCCCTTTTTAGGTCAAAGTTCCTCATCTTTTAGCTGGGCACACCAACTAACAGCACACCACTAGCAGCTCCTAGTTCCTAGCTCCAACTTCAGTGACCTAACTCGGCTGCTGAAAAGTGGCTTTTGCAGCAATGGCGATATAGACAATATAGGAAAATACCTATCGATAGATGTTCTTCTATCGTCCATATCATATGTATCACCATATCGCACAGCCCTAAGTGTGGAGTGACACTGAGAATGAAATTGATTCAGCTTCAAGATGGCCGCCACTGCTGTTTCAAGCTTTGTGATGTCCTTTTGTCTATTTTTGTAGATAACAGTGTGTCATACAGGATCCGAATCCACATAAACAAGAAAATGAATAGGTTGCCAAAGCCATTTGAGGTGAGTGTGTGATGGTTTAGACATGAAGTTTGCACAGAGCTAAAGAACGACAGACACCAAACATGTCTTGGCTGATCGACTACATTTGAGGTAAGGGGAAAATTGTAAACATTTTCTTTTTGGCAAAATATCTTATTACGGAATTAATATTTAGGAAAATAGCTTGAATGAGGTGTGCTCAGCTTTCTGTGCTTTCCATGAAATGTGTGATTCCATGTATCCCTATCTACTAAGTCTGCCACTTATCCCTTGCAACAGGGTTGAAAGTACCAGAGTTTTAACCTAGAATTAGCCAATTAACTAGCATCCATGCTAATTACCTGAGCACATTAAGGCCATTTGAATGATGGATTTTATAATGTTTCTTTTTTAATTAATAATTTACTTTCAATCAATAATTTCTGTAACGGAGTTGTACTTTCAAAGTGACATCATCAGTATAACATTATCATTGAAAGTAAAGAAAGACTGAAAGAAATTAAAGGGGAAGTTCACCTTATTTCACATTTGAGTAGTTCTAAATATTTATTCTGCGATTTCTAGTCATCTCAGACAGGTTTTTATGCCAATACATGCAGTTTTAAGATTTATTCATGTTTTTCTCCACCAATGATTGTTTTGCTAAATAAATTATAATCAGATGAATTTACACCTATAAGTATGCTAATTGAGTTGTCGATATTAATTTCCTCAAACATAAATTTTTAAAGACAAAAAACACTAAAAACAAAACAAAACAAAGACTTACTTTTCTTTGATGGTCAATGCATTCCCATCGTGATTCGATTTCTTCTCTTCTTTGTGGTTCGTAGTTTTGGGTTGATGGAGGTGGGACAAACCGCTGTTATTTTAATTAATTTTAACAAATTATTTAAGCAACTTTAGAACTGCCCAAATGTGAAATAAGGTGAACTCCCTCTTTAAGTTTCTTCTTTGCATGATCTTCAGGAAATTGGCTTGATGCAACTGTCTGAAGATCCAACTTGTAGACCGGTCCAAATATTTCATAGGGGTGACTGTGTTCAAGTGACAGAAGCTAACACAAAATATAAAATTTCTCATAACCCATAATGATGTGGATTGACGACGTGGATTCACACATTAATGAAAAAAAAAATATATATATATATATATATATATATATATTTAAATGCTAATATTTCAAGGTGAAGTGTAGTTATAGTGGTCAGGCAGAATGTTGTCTTCTGTACTTAGGTTTCTGAAGGTTTTATTTTAAAGCTATTTACTTGAAACATGCACATACTGTAGGCTGATGTGAAGAAATCTTTACTTGTGTATAAAATGTCTTAGACCTTTCCTTTCCATATTTATTAGTAAATGTAATATCATTGGAGCACAAACGGAACCCCAACTGCCAAACCTTTATTGGGCTCGTATGACTCATTTTGAATTGATTAGGCACAAAGGACTGACCAGCAACAGAGAAAACATTCGTCATTGTCTTGTATTGGTTTTAAAGATGCATTACAGGAATACTGCATACCTCACTTAGCAAAAGAACTCGCATGTTTTACAAGCTTTCACTGAATGGTGGCACAGTTTCACAAATGTGGGAACAGTGCACTATTATTAGAGTACCTAAGCAAAGTGGAACACATGTATTTCATGATTAATGACTCATTGCTATCCCTGGCACAACAAACTTTTACTTATGTCCAATAATCTCACCTAATAAGCTGTTTGTCTAGTCAGTATCAGAGCGAAATTGCTTCTTTATCTATTTGGTTGTACACTTTCATCTCCTGCAGTTTGGTCGATTTGAGGCTAAATTGTGTTTCCATTGCAATCGATCAGAAGGGGTTGCTGGGAAATGGCCTTAGACCACTTCTCAAGCTTCTTGTTCTGTCTTTGGTCTGCATCTGAGTGTGACTGTTTGCTGTAGCAGTGAGGAGAAAAACAAAGCAAAATGACTAAAGATAGTATTTGATCACACTCCATATTTGTTTTTGAGATTAATGCATGCATCAGAGTTTCTCTGAGTAAATCTGAAAGAACAGTGCAGAACAACTTACCACACTGTAAGAGTCAAGAACTTTCATATGCACAAGCTTTCCTGGTATAATGTAATTATTAGTTTCCACGATCTGGATGGATGCTGCAGGAGAAATAATAACAAGTAAAATAATGATAGTGATTAAAGATGTGCAACACTGGAACAAGATAACAATACGGCATAAAAAGTAGGAATGGCAGATTTAATATTCTTTAAGGCTTCTGTGTTTGTTGTTATGCCTGTGATGGATCATTTAAGGGAGAAGTAGAAGATGCTCTGTTCTATTCATTCAACAACTTCTCAAGATGTACATGTTTTGAGAAAGGATGTGTCTTGAGTGTACTTTCATGTCTTGAAAGTATAAGTTAATTATAATTACAATACCATCTGGAGTTTCTTATGTTTTATTACGGTTTATACCACAGCATGGTTGAATTCTCCATTCAGAAGGTGTGGATTAATTTTCTATAACCGCATGACTCTTGCAGTAGTTCCATCTTTAACATAAATGATTAATGCATTTGTTCTAAACCTTATCATTTGTATAGTAACAACTCATTCACAGGGACTTAATTGCATGATGTGTCACATAATTTAATTTGAAAAACATGTAATTGTTGATTTAGTGAAATGGTCTGTTAGTAGACATTTATGTTACATTTATAGAAGGAGTCTCCAGTGTATTGGGAAAGTCTTCAGGATAGAGGACACTTTCCAGTTTATTGCTAACATCATAAGCTGTTTTTTTTTTCTTATTAACTTCAACAGAGAGAAAAAGAGAGACTAACTTGTCAGATGGACGTTCCATAACATTAAATTGTTCATTAATGAATTAAAAATTGTAATTGTTGGCAAATCGCTGTGATGTAAGCACAATCACACCATGATGGATATGTTTCATATAACAGTACACCCAGTCTTGTGTTATTCCTTACTTAATCACTATTATAGCCACAGACCAAACAAAATGATACAGAATAGCAATTAAATAAGGAAAAAGCTGAATCTTTGTGGAACTTATTAACTGATCGCTCTGAGATCCTGACGCGACTCAAAAAGAGTGCTTTACTAAAAGGCAGGTGCACTTAGAGGCTAAAAAGACTTAAAGACTTAAGTCTTTAGATAAAAGTATTAACTATTAAAACATAAATATGTGGTGCCTAATTAGAATGTTGAAGATTTTAGCCTTTTATGATTAGACTAATCATTTCTAACACTTCTGAAATCACTAATTCTTAACCCTTGGTTAGATTTTCAGTTTAGAATATTTAAAATTACATCATTTAAACAAAAATGCTAAAATATCGGTCATTCAAAAAGTTTGACCAGCAGCTTATGGGAAAGGGTTTATACTAAATTATTTCTTAAAAGTAGAGATACAACTTTTTCTTCTCCGATACGGATACTGAAACCTTGAATACCAGCCGATATCGATCCCCATCCGATATTGTTTTCATTAAAAACTACTAAACTTTAAAATGTCTTTTTACGTGAAGCACTTCACAGTTAATCTTTTTCACGTAAAAATCACTTACATTGTAAAGATTCTAAATATAATAAAGCATAAAATATGAATATAATAAAATCAGTCCTAACAAAAGAAAAGCCTGTCAAGTGTCTTTGTATGTAAATCCAATTCTAATCTGTGCCGTTTGAATCCAATATCTGATCTGTATGCTGCTGTTGGCCCAATACAGATACTGGGTATCAGATCAGTGCCATCTCTACTTAAAAGTATTTAAAATAAATCTTACTTAAATATTATGGCTGAAGTGTCTAAAATGGCAGATGCAACCTTATAATCCCAAGGTTTCTGTTTTCTTTGGTTCATTATATCTTGTATATTTTCTTAAATATTCTTACAACTGGCAACTTCAGTAAAACATTACTTTGGGAGATTTATGCAGTGCTAACTTGTCATTGATTTTGTAAAATATGACTGCTCTATTTCTCAAGTGAAACAAGAAGAATGATTTATCATCAGTGTCTGGTAATCCATCAGAAGTGGACTTGCTGTTCTCTAAATGTACAGTGGAATCAGCATTTTTTTCCCCTGACTTTTGGTGGCTTTGTCCTCTATGAAATCCCGTTAGTCCTTTTATTAAACCCTCTGAAATGAGCTTTTTTTTTTTTCTAAAATATGCAATCAATCATCTTTCTTTTTTTAACACTAGTTTTCCGTTTGACCTTGCTCATACATAAAGCTTACGTGTGCGTTTTATTTCTTTGGCCACTGTGGAGTTGCTTTGTATAGCTCACATCAGCAGATAATTTTGTAGACTCAATATTTCAGGTGTCATTTTAACTAAGACTCCTGTACATTTAAATTGGTGTGTATTGACTTGGCAAATATTTAAATCCTAAGCAGTTTGCACCTTCGGCAGAATCCAGTCCAAGCTGCGACACTTTTTTGTGCCAATCTAAATGAATTACTTCTGATTAATTGCTGATTCTAATAACCTGTTTATATATCTTAACTGTAGAAAACCTTTTATCTTTTATATCCTCGTTATATAATCCGATCCATAGTTATGTGTGTGCATGGAGCAAGGTTCGGTGTCAGTGCTATCATAACAATGAGGAGTGTGTGAGTCCAGTCAGTGCTTTCAGCTTTTTTTTTAATCACACTGCTTGTGGCATTAAAGAGTTTTAAATCACTTCCGTCTCAGCAAAACGTTTGTCTGATTATTGAACAGACAGCGAGAAGAGAAGTTTATGACCGCAATAAAGTTCCTCAGCAATAAATATTTGCCTGAGATTAGGCACAATGATCCTCTGCCTGTTGAAAATAGCATAAAAATGCACACCTTATCCATCAGTAAAACAGAACATCACTCATCTTCTAATGTTACCAAAGTTAAAAAACATTATTTGGGCGAATAATGCACAAAATTATTCCTTGCGGAAGTTCCTGCATCCTTGTTGAGTTTTTGTACAAACATATTAAACTTTACTGAGGTCAATTCTCATCCTGCATCTGACTCGAAACATTAGTTTGATGCCCCACAACCTCACAATTATTAGAAACTGATAGAACTTTGTTCATTCTGATAGAAAGTTCATTCAAGCTGGCCTCAATTGCTTTACTCTTTCGATTGAGGTGTATACGTGAATGTTTTTTAGCCACGGAGTTTTCAACTTCACATTTGTTTGTAGAAACAAATGAAAGGAAGTTGTAGGAATAACAGAGGGAGAGACACAGCGAAAGAGGAGGGTTGGAGTAGGTGGTCAATCCCAGGAGCACTACAAACACTAGCCAAATTATGTCTGATGCAGTCATCAGAATGAAGAAGATGGAGAAGATGATTAATCAGACCAGTGCAAATTTGCCAGGAAATGGATGCATGCATTAAAGATTGGCCCCAAGTCCTTATATAAGTGTCTACCAACTTGTTAGACCTTACAGGAAGAGTGCTGAAATTCTCTCCGTGGCTGTAAAATGATTGCAGATCATTTTGAAGTATTTTGCAGAAAAATGGCACTACTCAAGAAAACTTTTTATACCACAGTTTGCTTAAATGCTCAAATCTATTTGGTCAGAAGGTGTGCATTATTTTCGTATAACTGCATGGCTCTGACTGTAACATGAACGATAGGTTAATATTAATGTGCTCTTTCTAATGCGTTATTGTTTCTATAGTAACAGCTTATACACAGGGACTTGTACTGTGGACATTCCACATAATTTAAGACTAATAATGAAAGGTTTAAAAAAACTTTTTAACAAAGTAAAACATATCATCATCATTAATTTGGTGATTTTTTGTAGGAGATGTTTATTTAACGTTTATGGAAGGAGTCTCAGATTTTAAGTACTTTTTAACAGTCAAAGTTTATCAGCTCAGGAAAGTCTTCAGGACAGAGAAGTTTATACTTTTGGGTTTCTCGGTAAAATGACAAGCTGCGTTTTATGAGAGAGAGAGAGAGAGAGAGAGAGAGAGGCTGGTGAGGGAATGACTGTTTATCGCAGCAGTAACTTAACTGAGAACAGGAACTAATTTGTCTCTCGGATACTCCACAACATTAAATCTAACTATAAACCTTTAAAATGTCCGATGTGTCATTCATTAATAAAATTAAACCATTGTAATCGTTGGCAAATCACGGTGGTATAAGTGGAATAACACACTCCAGACCGTGTTGTTATCTGAAAACAATGCACTTTTTTTAATAACAGCATAGTTGTAAAAAATCATGTTATTCCTTACTTAAAATAGTGTGCTAAAATAATGTTTTTCATTTGCTTGCATTCACTTGCTTATTTTCATGAAGGGTGCCAATATTTCTGGAGTTGGCTGGAAATGCAAACCAGTGAAGCTGTGATATCAGTGATCACTGAGTAAAGCTCAGTATTAAGATAACGGTTTACAAACAGTATATTTTGCATCTTGAGAAGGCGGTTGTCTTTACATTTTTGTAGTGATAATACTGTTAATAACAGACAGTTAAAAAATTATAAAAAATATTATTGCCATATACATAAAGGCTAATCCACACAAAGTGTGTTTATGAAGCATCTTTTTAAGTAAGGCGGCATTTTTTTTGTCTTTTTTTTTAAAAAATATTTGTTGCTACATGCAAAGTATAATAGAGATGCATTCACTCATCATACCTTATAATAATGTGTAAACTTTAGCTGCATATCAAAGTGTTTGTATAGTAATGATGTTCATTGATTACCAGAAAAAAATACATTAATTGTTTAAATAATGTGTGTTAAGATTTTGCATTTCATGGTTTGTGTTTTTATTTTCATGTTGCTTTTACTTGCTGTTAAATTTTTGCGTTTTGTATTTTCTTTTAATGTGGTTATATCATTGCATACATTTTTATTATAATTCAGATGTATGTTCTTGTTGCTGTGATTGTTGTTGCTATTGTAGTAGTTGTTGTGCTGTTTTTCCTGTTGTTGCTGTTGCTATTGTTGATGTTGTAGTAGTAGTTGTTGTTGCTGTTGTTCCTGTTGTTGTTGATGATGATGTTATTGTTATATTAGTAATTTTTGTTGTTGTTGTAGTTGTTGTTGCTGTTGTTCCTGTTGTTGTTGATGTTGCTGTTGTTGATGTTGCCGTTATTGGTATATTAGTAATTTTTGTTGTTGTTGTTGTAGTAGTAATTGTTGTTGCTGTTGTTCCTGTTGTTGTTGATGTTGCTGTTGTTGAATTTGCCGTTATTGGTATATTAGTAATTTTTGTTGTTGTTGCTGTTGTAGTAGTTGTTGTTGCTGTTGTTCCTGTTGTTGTTGATGTTGCTGTTGTTGAATTTGCCGTTATTGGTATATTAGTAATTTTTGTTGTTGTTGCTGTTGTAGTAGTTGTTGTTGCTGTTGTTCCTGTTGTTGTTGATGTTGCTGTTGTTGAATTTGCCGTTATTGGTATATTAGTAATTTTTGTTGTTGCTGTTGTTGTAGTTGTTGTTGCTTATTAATATTGTAGTTATTGCTATTGTTGCTGTTGTAGGTCTTGTTGTTGATTTTGTTGTTGAATTTGTTGTTCTTGTTCACCCCATGGTGAAAAAATAAACAACAGTGAACCAAATGTTTACACAAGCAGAGAGAAATGATCTGATTTAAGACTCTTGAAGGACGTGGCAGCCAGTTAAAATGTGCCTCTCCTTTCTCATGTCCTCAGCAAACTGGCCTTAACTGGCAATTAGGTTTTCCTTGTCACAGTGTTTACAACTTCCCCGTTCCTGTCTCATCAAAGCTCCGCCACAGAGCATCGACTCACAAAATTGTTCCTTCTCCACACCGCGAGCTTGCTTAACTGCTTTAATTCCAGCACTCAGGACCAGGACTGTGTACTAATCAGGACTTTCTCCATGGGGTTCAGTTTGTGTTACTGTCAGTGGCTAATGAATGTATTGAGCTGTTGTTTGTTACACAGAGAGACATTCAGGACAGGACTAGGGGTGTAAAGATTCGCTCATTACAATCAGTGCACTGTGTGTAATATTTTCAGTATGAACGAACTCATTCACTCATTCGCTCGTGTATCAGGCAGAAGTTGTTCGACCATGGCACCTGAATAGATCTGGGTGTATGTATATATCAAATGAACTTCCTTTGGGACTGCCAGTAAAGGAGGCGTGGCCTCTGTTTTTCAGTCCCAGCTAATTAAGGAGGCGTGGCCTCTGTATGTGCGTCAGCCTGTGTGCCTGTCAATCTTAGTAAAGAGGGTGTGAACTTTGATCCTGTCAGTCCCAATTAAAGTGTGACCTCTGTGCGCCTGCAAGTCCTAATGAAGGAGGCGTGGCTTTGGTGTCTGTCAGTCCCAGTGAAGGAGGCGTGGCCTGTGCGGCTGTCAGTTCTAGTGAAGGAAGTGTGGCCTCTGTGTGTGGCTTAGTCCCAGTGAAGGTGGTGTGGCCTCAGTGTCTCTTAGCCCAAGTAAAAGAGGTATTTCCTTGGTGTCTGTCAGTCTCAGTGAAGGCGGTGTGACCTCTGTGTGTTTGTGTGTGTGTGTGTGTGTGTGTGCGCGCATGCCTGTGGCAGTCCTAGCGAAGGAGGCATGGCCTTTGTGTCTGTCGGTCCCAGTGAGCTTCTGGTTTGGACTCCAAATTGACTTATTTTTTTAAACTAATGTAACTGTTAACACAGCAACATTTTGTGACATCATTTTCTATTTTTCGATATACTGTAACATTAGTTGTATAATGTTTTCATATTTACATATAACAGCATATTTTTATTGTTATTAGCATGTAGTAGGATGTTTCTACCTACATTCCTATTCAGTAGACTTAAACATTCTTATTTCTGATTTTATGGTCACAGAATAATGCTAATCCTTTACTAATCCTGTAGACTGTCTGTGCTTTTCTGTAGAAATGTCTAATTTGTTTATGTCTGGGGTTAATCATAGTCCCTTACTGTGTCACATTGTTTCTGTTCAGTGATACATGAAAATTCTCCAGTTTGAAAGCTGAAGAAACCTGAATTGTTAACACACAGAGGACATCTTTTGTTTTTTTTGTTTTTTTTTCCCCCAGGCTCATGCTGTATCTTCTTCACCTCATTCAGTTAATTGAAGTGATGCACTTTTATCTCCAGACTGTCACACACTTATCCGTTCTCGAGTGGCATTACAAATGGATTGTGAAATGAGGACATATCCAGAACATTCAGCCCGCTGTGTAACACTTGAAAGAGGCTGAATTAAAAAACAAATGTACCCATTAGTCTCTGGTGCAGCTTCTTCTACAGCTTCAATAGTTAATAGAAGCTTGTTTCTGTTTTTGTTCTTTTTTTTTTTTTAAAGACAGGCTGAATACAGGTAAACAGCAGCATGATTTTCTTGGCATCTCTCAGCTTTTGTGCGTTTCACTTTTGTGTGTTTCCTGTTCTTTATTAATTTGTGGATGGAAGCACACGTTTAGCCCTGAGCACCGGCTGCTGAAGCTCTGAGCTTTAAGGCACTTTTGTGATTTCTTCAGGAAGGCCGAGCTCTGTTTGGTTAATGTAGGAGGCTTTGGAGGCAGGAAACAATGTCTAATAGACTGAATTTCCATTTGCACTACTTCTGGTCCATTTAAAAACTGCACACAGATTTATATCTTTATTAACATTGTGTCTTTATTTATTGAAGGTAGATGTATGTGTTTAGTTTGCCTAGTACAATGTAAGTTGTTGGTTATGTCTTATAAGTCATTTCCAATGTGACCTGAAGTGTAAATAACTATCCGTGCCTATTTGTTCATTTGAGTCCAACTCACAGCGAAGCTGATGCTTTTATATAGTTTGGTTTGGATTAGTTTCCCACTGCACAAAATTTAAGAACCTGAAAGCAAAAATAAATAAATAGATGGATGGATGGATGGATGGATAGATAGATAGATAGATAGATAGATAATTGGTTGAGGTGTGTCTAAAGCTAAAAACATCCTCTAAAACTCTTTCATTGATTGGTCAGAAATTGGTGATGGGAAAAGGTAATAAATCAATCAATCAATCAATCAATCAATCAACCAACCAAATCAAATCTTTGCCAAGTGTGTGGATATCACAAAAATCACCCAAGACAGTGCTAAGTAAATTAGATAATTATGTTAAAAAAATCTCATGTATCTCATCCAGGATTTATTTTTTCTTTTGTTGCTTCAAGTATACAGAACACGTGGCATTTCTGCAGCGCTACAGGTCTGATTTTTGGCTCGGTTGAGCTTCTCACATAAAAAAAAATGCTGCAACCTCATAACACACGGCACGTTTGCTTCACTTCCTGCAGCCGAGTCGATTCAGAGACACTGCAGTCGAACCGAGCTAGAGTTCATTTGGAAGTGGACTGAGACCACCTGGTTCAGACTGTCTCAGAGTTTGATCCCTGTGTTCTCACCTGCTTAAAAGAACTGCACTGAGGAGGAAAACACAAAAGGGTTCCTTTCAAATGGGCTCTTGCCAGAGTACCAAGCGTACCAGGGATCTTCAGTAGTAGGGTACTGATAGCATACCGAACTTTCTGTCTTTTTTTAGATGTCTCTTTTCTGGTGTCTTTGTAGTGATATCACAATTTTATCATATGATTGTCCTGTTTATGGTTTCCTTTCTTTTATTGTCACACAGTAATGTTCTTGATATTAAGCTTGATTTTTACATTTTTACCTGTGATCCTCCATCTTTTAATTTAAATCCCAAATGGCATTCAAGATTCAACAAGAGAAAATGCCTGATTTCTTGTATTGCTGTTGTATTTTCATTCAAAATAGACTGCATTCAAATTTGCACTTAAAGTAATCACTACGCTTGTAGAAAAAAGGTTCAGTCTAGCGTTTGGGTTGGTTCTTTGGTCCTACTGGTCTGTGTAGAATCTTACCCCAGTAAGTACCCTTTTTTTAAGAGCGTAGTTACATGAAGATAAAGGTATTGGCACCCTTGGCTTTGTTTGTTTTAGCGTAAACAAATTAGTGACTTTTGCGTCTCTGTCCCAAGCCCATGTTCTCCAGAGAACTCCTACTTTCGTAGGTACCGTTATGTGACGGGAAACGAACATCAAGGTACAATTCAGTATGGATTTGGATTAGCATCCATCCTGTGCCATGGCACTATTGACTGGAAAAGTTACATTATTTACTATCACACCAAACGAGGCTAGTCTGCATCATAGTTTACATCAGTTGTGGTTCACTGGGAGTGACTGAATATAGGGTGGCGGTGGGAGAATCTGTGATTTAGAAGACAATTTGAAATGATTTTAGGTGTGTTCTTTGTAGGCAAATGCCGTTAGAGACAAAGGCACCTTCAAATCTATGAATTCTGTATTGTTGCACTCATTTATAATATGGTTGGTTGTTGAATGGATGTAAAAAAGATCCTTTCTGAACTGTAGCAAGGCCATGATGTGTCTGCATAGCTTCCATTTTCTTTGCCCATTGTCTCCTCTGTATACAACATCACTCACTCAAAGCAAAGACAGTGATGGACTTTGGCCTTTCAAGCTGTCATGAGGACTTGGACATCTCTTAATCCTCTGATTATTAAAAGAAACATTATCCGTTCTCAGCTGTGTGGTCCAACCTTTGTCTGTTCTTAATTGGATTGCTTTGCTCGTTGTATCAGCAGGAAATGTCAGGCCCTGACCTATCGGATTATCCTGTTGTATAGTTGCAGTCTTTTTGAGAGTAGTTGCGTGTCTCCTCTCAGGACTCAAAGGCTTTTTAGAGTAGAACACACTTCAGTTTTGTCTTCTGCTGTATTAAGACAATTAACCTGTATACCATTGGCTTTTGCATGATTTAATAACAAAAAATGTTTGAATGGAATGTTTGGTGGTCATATATTGTGTGATTCAGCGTAAATGATTTTGAGGAATAAAAACATTGCAAGGTCTTTCACCTTCACAAATAGTTTCATAAAACCTCTGAATAAGATCTCTACAAAACAAATGGGAGCTTTTCAGAACATGTTTCACAATTTTTGGACCTTTTAGGTAAGATTGACACAGGTTACTTTCACTCAGAAATGAAGAAAGTAACCTGTGTCAATTTTGTTAAGCTAATTTGGCTTACAAGCAAGCTGGCCATTTTCACAGCATGTTTAAAGCATGGTAAATAATACGTCAACGATAATATTTTTTCCCCGGTAATGTCTCTTGGCCATTGTCCTAAGATTTGGAGATTTGGAGATATGGAGTGCTGAAGCTTGTTTAAAAATTTACTGTAATGCTTTACGAAAAACACAAATTTTAAAGCATAAGGCTGTGACATCACACATGAACCAAAGGGCTCAAGCTATGATAAACTGCAACGATAGCTAGTTTATGTAGAATCTAGCTTAGCTAACCTTTTTCCTCAATGCCAACAAATCACTAAACGCACCAATGTCTATAATATATATCAATATAAGGATATTTAATGTGTTTCAAGGTGCACTTTTCCTTTAAGTTCATCTAGTGCACAGGATTTTCACATTTTCTAGGTATGGCATAATAGCAACAAATACAATGTTGTCTTTCTTTTTCTCAGGTTCATAAAAAACGTAAGCCAGTTGTTCTTCTCTATTCGTCAGCACACACTGAGTTGGAGTTACAGGATATGGGTACCAAATGTACCGAACTGCTGATTTCATCACTTCTTGATTGGTCAAGTCTCCTTTATTTATAGAGCACATTTAAAAGACCAGTAGTGTATGTGCTGTATAATACAATAAAAACAATGTAAATCCAAACAGCAATGAAATAAAATACAAAGGTAATGGGGAAAAAAATGAAACAATAAAAGCAAAAAGCAAATAAAAGCATTAAAAGACAAAACCACGAATTAAATGATAGGACAATACAGAAGACTCAATACTACAGACTTTAAAATGAATCAAACGCCTAGGAGAAAAAAAAAGTTTTTAAATTGGATTTAAACTGTTCTATAATCTTGGAGCTGTAACAAGAAAAAAGGCCTGGTCACATTTAAACTTTATCTGTGTCTGTGAATAAATTAAACAAAGCTTTTTAGAAAATCTAAAAGCTCTGGAGGTCAGTCAGTTGCATTTTGTGGGAATTACACCTGCATGTTACATAAGCAGTCTATTTTCATCAAGGTTTTAGATGAATATTTCCTTTTAATCAGCAGCCAGTCCAGATAATCACCTGCGTTTAGATCAGATTATATAATGCTGATTTACATGTGGTCCAGCAGTTTTTTTTTTCTTGCCATTCCTGAGTTAAACTCTACACCAGGGTTATTCAACTAATATTTGTAACAGTCCAGTTACATAACATGCCCTGGTTGTGAAGATCCGGATGAGCAACTAACATGACCGAAGGGCTATAACACTTTCCTTTTAATACATAAACATTAGTTCTTGGCTGTGCATTAAGACAATATTACCACTTTTGACTAGCACCACAGACTCTGAAGAGATGAAATGTCTGAAATTGACATGGGTTGAATTCTCTGTGCATTCATCTTTAAACATTCTCTTTTTTCCTAACTGATTTTTTTTTTAAAGCAACCCATGTCAGCGAATTCAAATGGAAAAAACTATGAACGTTGTGAAAACTCTTCTCTGTCTTAGCTAATGTCTCTAGCTGCCAGGGGTGTAATGATATTAAAAAAATATAATAAATTTCGATACAATACAGTGGTGTCTCGATACAATACATTTTCAATACAGCAAAAATAAGCATTACATTAATATGTGCCTTTGGTTTCCATTTGTGTGAAACAGTGTAAATCTAACAATTTGTTGTTTCAAAACTAGCCCAGTTTGGCGTTAAAAATCACAACCATCCCGGGGTTACTCACAAAGCACAAAGCTCTTTATTTCACATTCTGCTGTTAGCTAGTTGTGCTGTACAAGTCGCATAGCTCTCTATAGCTCAAAGTTTTTGAATCCTACATTCTCCACTTTCTATTTGAATATGAACTTCCCGATCTTCGTCGTCAGTTCTGTAACCCAGATTGAATCAGCTGGGAAATTCTTAAAGCAGAGAGAGAGAGAGAGAGAGAGAGAGAGAGAGTGAGTGTGCAGGCATGTGTGTGTGCTAGTGCTGGGGTAGTATGCTAGTGTATCTTGTGAAAAACACCGTGCTTAGGTGAAGTGTGTTTTGTTTGAAACTCCTGTAGCCTCTTGTTATTCGAAAAGCCTACTTTACTATGCAGTGTGTTGAACATATTGTTCTATATGCAGATGTATTTAATACGATACACTGCATGATTACACTCCTAATGAATTCATGTGATTGGGTGAGCCATAACAGATCTGCACTTGTCATGTGTACGAAACTAAAGTCACTGAACTATGGGGAATTTTTTTTATACGTTGATCTGCTTGGTTCGGTCCATGAAATACATTTGATTCCACATTCAGACCGCAGTCCATCATTTTTTGATGACCCCTGCTCTAAGACCCCTGCTCTTCACTAAGGCTGTCCAGGTGCATGGGACGTCATGAATACTCTTCAGAAGAAGCCTTACGTGTAGAATGTGTAGTTTTTACTACCACACAGCACCTTGAGAAATGGAAAACTATTTGGCACACATTTAAACACCCCGATTTCTCCTTCTCCCCCTCCGTCCCCACAGCTGTTCACACAAGACTGAGGGGTGGAGATGACGGAAAGAAAAAAAAAAAAAAAAGAAAAGAAAAACCCACACTTGAGAAAAATAAAGAGAGCAAAATGTGCTGAAGTCTGCATCATCACTGCAATGCCAAGACTAACACGCCACCACCCAGACCACTCAGGGGCCATGCAGGCGGTGGACGCAGAGCGCAATCGTCAACTTCTGTGGTGTGTGTAAATGGTACTGCTGGTACTGTCCGCTGTTTTTTTTTTTTTTTTTTTGGTCCAAGGCTTCCTAGACCTGACATTGATAACGGTGCAGGTTTTTAAATTGCAGTATGTTTTGCTCAGAAGATCCACTGACCCACTCATGTTTGTGCTCAAGTGGTTCTGCAGCTGCAGTGGAAAATTGAGTTGTGGAACATGTTGAAACATGTTTCTTCCATGTTTTGGGGGATTTCTCTTCCTCCCTCCACCTTTTTTCTCACTGACCACGGGCTTTTTGGTGTCCCGTTGATTGAGTCTCAGCAGAGTCGTGAGAAAACTTTGAAATGTTTCTGTAGCTTGAGCACAAGGTTGGAAGATCTGGGAGAGAAGAACTGAGTTATTTCTTCTATTCTAGTGATGTAATGTCCCTATCTTTATCTGTATCTGTATCTGTTTACTGCTCCAAATATCTGTATCTGTTTACTGCTCCAAATATCTGTATCTGTCTTCAGATTTAAAAGTCTGTGTGGCCTAAACTAGAATTTTGTTTTTCTTTTTTTAACCTGGCATCCCTTGAAACACTAGAAAACCCATTTAGAAATGTCAGTAGTGTCAGCATGGTGTGTGAATTTGACAGTTCCTCAACCTCTTCTACATCACTCCAGTCTCAACTAGAGATGTTTTATTTAATTCCCTCTCATACAGTTGTTGTTTTTGTTTGTTACCTGCCTGTGATATTTTCTAAGCAATTTATCTGGCTCTACTTCCCAAAATATAAACAGGCTAGTACCCTAAGCTAAAGCACCACATCCATGACCAGGCAGTTACCAAGGATTGTCGTATGTTCATGTTAACTTAGTCGTTCTTTGTTCCGCTTCACATCTGACTGCTCGCTTGTACGCGAAAGTAAAAACCTCCTGCTCGCATGTCTGTTGTTGCATCCCCTGGGATCCCAGTCCAGATCTAATCTCAACAAGACTCTACATGGCAAACTTTCTTTAGTAATAATAATTTAAAAAATAAAGTGAGCCTCCTGTTTATATCTGTTTAGAACACATTATCTGAACATTGTGAATAATGCATTCATATCCAGTTACATTCCTATTAGGGCTGGGTGATATGATGATATAATATCGATGTTATAACTTATGTCACAGTAAACTTTTTTAAACTTTTTTTTTTATATACACAAGAATTAAAGAATTAAAAGCTGAATGGAAGCAGCTGATGTGATGTTAAAATTTTTGTACTTAAATATTTTTCATTTATTTTTTCATCAATAAAAATGTTACCTTTTAAGTACAAAAATTCCTGTATTATAAATTTGTTTATTAATAATTTATATCACTATTATAGGATTTTTAAATTATTATTTATAGCATTTTTATTAACGCAACACTACTGACTGCAGTAGCTGGCAGTTTGTGAGCAAACCTACATATCATGATGCATAATGTGTCATAGAATTGTCTTTAAGAATCATGATATGATATTTTTGTCATATCTCCCACCCCAATTCCTTTTCTGTGCATTTTCCTACCAAATCACGCAGATCAACAACAAGAGCAATATCTACACTGGTGGCTGAAAATGGGAGAATAGAGACTTCCTTGTTCAGTACAATTCCTTTTTTCATCTTTTTTATATACATATACGTTACTTTATTTCTACATTTTCAACAAACCCAAAAATTTAAACTCTGTAACACAAACCTCCTCTTGATTTGTTTCACTCTCACAAACTCCTCAGCCCCTCTCACAGCACTCCTGTACGCATCCCCATCTGGCCCACAGCTGAAAACTATTAAGCACCGTTGGAACTTCCTCCCCACTATCCTTCCCTCTCCTTCTCTTTCTCTCCCTTTCTTTCTCTCTCTCTCTCTCTCTCTCTCTCTCTCTCTCTCTCTCTCTCTCTGAGTGTATAACTCGCCTCACCCTGTGTCTCATTCTTCTGCGGGTTCCTATGAAACTCTCCTCGTTGTTTGGCTTGCCTTGGCACAGGGTACTGAGTGCTGTTTTTCTACTTGTTGGTAAGAAACTTTGCCTTTCTTTTTCTTTTTGCACACTGTCTGGACGTTGTTTATGGCAGGTCCAGTCCATGTGAGGAATGTAGGGAGTCGCATCTGTAAACAGCTCTCTATGAGGGTTTAACAAACCAAATTCCAGAGCTGACAGAAGGTTCTTTCGAAGCGAAAGATTATTGCTGACGTTCGGATTGTTAGCGCAGGGTTGGCGTGGTCATGTATGTATGCTTGTTTATGTGCTCAAATCTGGCTCAGTCGATTCACATATGGCTCAGATTTGTGGACTTGAACACCTCGCCGATTTTATGCATTGCAATTTTTAGCACTGTTTTCTGCTCACTCTTTTTTTTGGCTATTACTCAGAAATATTCAAAATTGTTTTATATCTGAGCTGCCTGTTCCTGACTGCTGAATTTCACAAGGTCAAAGGAGCTCACATGGCTTTTAAAAAAAAATACTAGAAAGTCAGAGCTATTTCTGCTTGCAAAACAGCCTCAGTGGATGTCATGTTAAGGAATTGATCTTTTTTCTGCTTTGTCAAGAGAGCTGTAAAAGTTTTCGCTTTACTTCTTTCTGTGTACTGTCTTTCTCGTTCTGTTTTCAGTTTGTTGATTTGTTCTAAAAAAAACTTCTACCTCAAATTTGTAAAATTTTTCTTAGCCTTTTAATATGCATGGGGTGTCTAATAAAGATTTATGCTTTTCTGCTTTGTCAAGACAGCTCAGAGTTTTCTTGAGGTTTTTTCTTTTTTTTTTTTCTAAAGTAGCCTTCTACTCTGAAGTTTTTGCACAATTTTTCTTAGACGTTTTAATATGCACGAGATGACTAATGATAAACAATGAGTCATGCTTGATTTGCCACATGTGATATAAAGCAGTAATACCTGCACTTTTTTCCCTGCGTTTGTTGCTTTCTATGCTAAAAAGTGTTTTGCAGTTTTGCAACTTGCACTTCATCACTGGATCCATTTGCATTCCAGACAGCTGTGTATTTTATAACTAAAGTTTTCCGAAGAGTCTTTCTTGGTGTTGTCTTGGAGAATGGTGGGAAGGGGCGGGCAGGTCATGTTGTGTTTGATTCCAGCGGGAGGTTTGACTCTTTCCTAGGTCAGGGTAAGTCATCAGTCAGGAAGTGATAAAACACACAAATACAGCTGCTGTCAATCAGAGTGACTGGCAGCACGACCCAGGTGAGGACCCAGGTGGCAAACTGATATTACCTTGCAGGATTTCTTTTTTTTTACCCCCAGGCATCGTATAGAGCTCATTATATTTTCTTCTCTCTCTTTTATTGAAGACCGCAACCTGTATACTGAAAAGTCCATGGAATAGCTGCCTACAACAATAACCTATATACAGAGGTTAGAAAGTGACAAAACCTTTTGGTGTGTCCTGACCCTTCCATCCTCCTCGGAATTGCATCGGGAATAAGTGGCCACGATTGATTCCTCCTCCCTTTTTTAGTCACCTCATGGTTTTATTGCAATGCCTCACATTGCTCTTGCATCATAAATGCACCTGCTTGGTCGAGATGCCGCCGTCCTTGTCCGCTTGACTCTGCGTCGCACTCTCTGACAGCTCAATTGGCCGTAAACAAGCCTCAGCAGCAGTCGTGTTTTTCCGTTCAGTTTTAGTACCTGGTCTGATAAGGTTTTGGCAAGCGGCACTCTGTATCTCTGCACCGCTCCCTGAAGGACTTCAGGAGCACAGAAGTATGTCCTGACTCCATTGCTGGCTCCATTTGTAATAAAAGATTTACGTAGTGATGCAGCTGAGAGAACCCTTTGCTCCGACTTTGTAAGTGATGCACTCTACATGAAGTACATTAAAGTACTAAGCCAGTACAGGCTGAACATGGCCAGATCTAGAAATTTAATGAAGCTTAATATCACTGGAAGATTCTTTGTAGAAAGTGTTATCCTGTTTAAAAGTTAGGCTGTAGCTGCTACAAGATAAACTGCTAAAACATTGATTTGTTTACTCTTTGACCCTGCATCCCATGCCTCCCCATATTCACGAAGCCCTGCCTTCTGGAAGCTCCGGTGGCTGACGGGGTTCATCCAGTTTGTTTGGTAAATAGTTAGCTTAACTTCCCATCATCTCTTTCTACTTGGCCATTTATGGGAACGCAGCTATAAACACCCAAAATACTGACATTACAAATTAGCAGTCATTCCTAGATGATGTAAAAAGCCAAGGAAAAGACTGAGATTGGAGGTGTGCAGCTTATTTCAGGAACCTGGATAACCTACTGATCTGTTGCTGCACTCATCAATGCAAACAGTTTACCAGTCTATAATATTAGTGTTTGTTAATTTTAAATGGCGTTGAGAAATAGCTAATTGACTGTAAAACTCAGTGAATTCCCTTCACAGTCAACACGTTTCTCCATTTTGGAAAAGCTGCTCTCCAGATTAACTTTTTTGTTTTACTTCTTTTGGTGTAATTTGGCGTTTAGCAGCAAATCCTGCCTTTAACACCATGTGCTGATGGACTGTATTCTGCCATATTTGTGTTTTGGATTGAAGGCTCATTGGGTGGGAGTCTGTAACATCTTTTGGTCCCTAGCTAGTGTCTGCATGATAGTGACCTCATAGTATGTTTCTATCAGTGCCACTGAATTTCGGACAATACTTCTGCCAGCTTGTAATCAAGGGCGACATTCCCTTGATTACAAGCTTGATTACAAGCCAAAGCATTGCAACTTTCGTCTCTGGATTTCCTCCTCACTTGTGGGTTGTTGTTCGAATTGTGGTCTGATGATCTTATTCCGAAGGGGATGTTCACTGTTGCAAACATCACATTTGGAATACTTCAAGCATATTCATGCCTGATTTGAACAGCATCCACATCTCGATTCCATCCAGCAGTACAGGCAGGATTAACATTCGGAAGAGCTGCATCTTTGCCTAGATGGACATGTTTGTTGTCTTTTGCATGCACCTGTTGAGCAAGACAAAAGCTGAGTTAGACTGGCCAATCCTGCCATAAATCCTGGCTGTGGATGCCACTTTCTTCTCCTGGAACAGTGACCCCAGGTATTTCAACTCCTTGATTTGTTCAATTTGGATTCCATTGAGGTGGACACTGGTTTGTGATCCACAGAAATATTGTCACTTGCCAGGACCTTGATCTTGTCTGCATTGACACATAGCACTACTGACAGGAGAGATCTAAACACAACCAAAAAGGTTCAGCTCTTTTTTCAGTAACTTTCTCAGATACTTTGGTTACTTTAATTAAACAGCTTGGTTTCATTATATTCTTCAGATGTTTCCATATCATTTGTAATAGTGAGAACAATATGAATATTAACCAGTGCACCTTTAAATGTTTTCCTTTTTTATGTACATAAGCCCATTTCTCTTCTTTCATCTTTATTCCCTTCTCTTGAAGAAAGAAATGACTCTTTCTTGATATGAGATGATCTGGTCAGCAGTAGCTCCCTTACTATCCATCAGGATAAACACTTTTATGTCGAGCGGAATGGACGAGAGGTAATTCACAACGTTCTGCCGATAATTCTGACGTGATGTACTGTCTTGGGAGCAGACACAACACAACTTTAAATTTTCCTAATTCAGAGATGCTCCATGAATGCCGCTGATGCAGTGGGTTTACGAATAGCCCTGATAGCTCTGATGTTTTTATGGCCTTGGTGACCTTTATATGATGACCTTTCTATGAGTCTATTGTGTGCTGAATGAAACAACACAGTTTGTTGGTTTTAAATGATTGTTTAAATGAAAAGGCTTGATAAATGATGTTTAGTTAGAACATTTTTCGTTTGATTTCATGTAATGTTTATTCATTTGTAGTGACATTTGGCTAAAAACATCTGCTTGTTGGTTCTATCAGTACCTTTCTGTGTATGTAATGGTTTTTGTTTATGTCATAAACATTCTTTCCAAGCCATATTCCAGAGTATACTGTAATTTTCCTGTTTCTTATACTGGAACACTGTGCCCTCTGTGGAAACCACAGCCATCCCATACATGCATATATACTACTAATTTTACAAGTCTTTTTTTCTAATGTTGTGCTAATTTATACGAATGTAGCTTCAGAGCTGCTGACTGAGTGTACATTGTTCAAGATTATGCATTTCATTTCTTTGCGCTCTATTATTATTTATTTATTTCTCAGAAGCTTTTATCCAAAGTGACTAACAAATGGGGTTTAATAGTTGCCAAGCATAACCAAGTATAAAGCTAGTGGATAAAGTGGATATTTCTTGCCCTCCAGATGAACTGTAAGTCATTGAATGTTTTTTTCTGATGCTGGATCTTAGCTTCTTGTAAACATTGTGGTGTAGGAGTTCATGGATGTTATATTGAGAGGTCATGAGCATTGTGTTGACAATTAATTAAACAGATTTGGGCTTATGTTTGCGTGTTTCTTTGGAAAGTTTGAACTGTAGTTTCAGGTCTTGTACTTTTCTTAAGTTATAAAGTTATTTGTTCAGCAAACACTGGCTGACTGTTAAGTTGGTGTTTATATAAAGTAATATTTTTGATTATTAAACTTTACTCTCTGGATGATAATGGCTTCCTTTTTGGCTTCTTGGCTTCTCTTGGCTTCCTCTTACCATCTCTAGGAATCTTTCTTCATCACTGTTTTCTTCTTGATCATCCAATCTGGCCTCAAATCTTTGCTTCATGATTATGAATTAATGTCAGTTGAATCAGTAGGGTTAAGGTGCTAAATTTCTGAGGCTTCTGAGAGTATGGCGAAGCTGGTACCACATTTGGTATTTTGGCTATTTGCTACTTGCTAGTAAAAAGGTTTTGAACACCATGTATAGTTTTGTAATATTTTTCATTTAACTTCAAGAAATGTGTTCAAGTTCAATTCTGTCGACTCAGATAATCTAGATAGGAAATAGGTATAAGCGTTTGTGCCTTTTTCGTGTTTGTGAATGTTTTTAACAGGAAAAATGTTGATCTGAATCACTCTACTTATGCACTTGTAGAACACAGCATATATTTGTGGTGCAGTTGATAATAAAACTGTCTAATCTCAACTGTAAGATAAATCTTGGCTTACAACAGCTTACAGTCTTACAGTAACTGCTTCACCTAACACGTGCACTCCCCTTTAATAAAGCACTCATTTTGATGGGATACTTAATTGCGACTAGTGTAATAAATGTAATTAAGCAATATCGCACAAGCAAGAGTCTGATTATACTGAATATTTCCATGACTGTGTTTCGGCTGTAGCTAATCACAGCCGTGCCGATATTCAGTATAACTGCAAGATTATGAGTGCAATATTGCTTTTATATAACAGTTCTATAAACAAGACATTAATATCTAGTAAGTGACATTTTGGACACAATATGGGCAAATGATCTGTTTGTTTTTGCTGTTGTGTGTGAAAATCCCAGGAGATCAGCAGTTTCTGAAATACTCAAACCAGCCCATCTGGCACCAGCAGCCATTTCATGGTTAAAGTCACAGAGTTCACATTTTTACCCCATTTTGATGTTTGATGTGAAAATTATCTGAAACTCTTGACCCGTATCTGCATGATTTTATGCCTAGCGCTGCTGCCATATGATTGGCTGATTAGATAACTGCATAAATGACCAGGTGTACAGGTGTTCCTAATAAAGTGGACAGTGAGTGTATAAGTCTAGTAATAATAATTCCTGCGGCTAGTAATAGTAAGAACCTTTGCTAATGCTTTTTCAAATTAAAACAATACATAAATAAAGGAATAACATTGTTCTTGTGGGCAGAGAGCTGGTTACAGGAATGTAATTAAACTGTTTTAATTAAAGTCTTACTCTTTTTTTTCTGTGTCTCCCCAAGGCTACGAGGATATAATGCTAATCTAATCTGTCAAAATGGCATCTTTGACTCTTTCTTTCTTTTCATCATGCTTTGACTTCTTGCACAGTTTATTCACAGGAAAATGAGTATTGAACTGCTGCTCTGTTGCTTAGGATACATGAATCAATAACTATTTGGAAAAAGGGATGAGAAAGAAAGATGCTGTATAGTTTGCAGAATTGAACCAACAAGATAAGCACTTAATCTTGTTCAAACATCTGTTTATATCTGTATATTGCGTCTGCATTTAATGTTTTTTTTTTTCTGTCGTGGGTTAAAGGAATAGACCTTTCCATTAAAGTAAGTGATTGATGGATCTGTTTCCGACAGAGACTAAGTAATTGCTTATCTATTGATACATCAAGTAAAGATCAAACGGGCTGTGAAATAATGCTCGGGAAAAGTAACACAACACATTCATAGTCGTATGCTACATGCTATTCCACAGATAAATGTGTCAGGAGGTTTTGTTTTCCCCTTGCTCTGATTTCTTAAAAAATTCCTATTTGCAGATTTAGTGCACCTCATTTGATTTTAGATGTCTGTTCTCGTTTCTCCAGGTTCAAGCTCAGCTTGAAATTGCACATTTTCCAGCATGAGCCGTCCGTTTAACAGGAAGAAAGGTGAGTGATTGTGTCGGCTCTCTTCAATGCCCTTTTCTGCTCTTTTCACTCCATCACTGCATCGCTGAATGTCATGGGGACCCTAACAAGTCACTCTAGAGGTGCTAAAATGCCGCAACCCCACCAAAGAAAAACGAGGCATGACACAGAAAGTTTCTGTCTTTTTCCTCTCTGTCAGTCTCTCTCGCATTAACCATTCACCTTTCTGTTGATGCCATCCATTATTTTTTTCCCCTTACCGTCGTCTCCACCTTCACGTCCACACCGAACAGCTTGACGCATGTCCCTCTGCCTGTCCTCATCCGTCTCTCCCGGATGAATTAATGACTTCTTTATATGATGAGCCCAAACTCTGCCTGGGTCTCAGGTGGCTTTGTATAAACTGCTAATGTTTTCTGCGTTCAGGTTCATTTAGCCTCACCTGATTTGTTCTGATGAAATAAAGTCTGTAATCAGAAAGCAAGCTGTTGGGGGAGCTTTTCTTTTTCTTCTCAATTTGCACCTTAGATTTTCCTGATTTTAACAAACCTGGCATCTGGTCACCATATGATTTCCTTCTATATAACTTGAGCTTGTCATGAACATCTGCTGCAAAATGGCAAATGAACCCCTTGCCCCAATACAAAAATCTCCATAATCTCTGGGTAAAGTTTATTTTCAGTGCTCCTCCAGCTGTTGTTTGAACTTGTAGATAATGTTCACAAAACAGCACTGTTTTTTTTCCTCCTCAGGACAGCATTAAAAACACGTTTTTACAATTTAGTTTAGTACGACAGCTTGCACCTGATTTATCTCATGGTTACAAGACATTAACTTCCCCATATGAGGATGATTGGGCATTACTCTTTTCCCAAACGTCTTCCTGTTTGTAGGATAAGTTTCCATAGTTACCAGATACATATAAACAGAAATCCTGAGGAAAGGTTACAGGGTGCACAACATTAGTTATGGTCTCAAGAGGTTTAAATAATGACTCAACAAATTTTGGCTTAATTCTGAAACTTCAATAGTATGGGTGTAACACAAAACCACTATCTGGATCTGGGTCTGTTTAGTGCTCCAAGAATCTGGATCTGGATCTGTATTTGGATTTAAACCCAAAGTGGGCGTGGTCTAAACTGGAACAGATTGTTTTGGTTTTTTTTGCTTCTCTTTCTATTTTTTAAAATATAGATGTGTACAGGACTGTTTTTTTTTTAAATCCCATTGGTACAGTTATTATTTTTGTTTGTACCTGCCGCACCGGATTAAAAAAAAAACTCACTGAATTTATTCAAGAGAAATGCACATACACGTACATCAGTTTCAACATGACTGAGTTGAGTTACATTAACGCAGTTTGTTTTTTTCGCACACCCAACATGATGTGATCAGGTATTTTCAATGCCCTGAATAAAATCAAAGCCTGCGCTCTTACCCAAACTCAGGATTAAACCCGGGAGACAGTGTGAGACAGTGACAGTGACATTTCCCACTCTGCTGTTATACTGTGTATTATACTGCGTTAATTAAGGTCATTTTAATACTACTTTGATTGATCATGTGAATTGATCATGCTCATGCCGCATAATTGAAACAAATAATTAGAAACTTGTTTCCATGATTAATTATGTAAAAATACTCTTTTCTAACAAGTTTTTATTCATTTATTAAAGTACAAGTTTCCTGGAAGCAGCTGATTTGATGTTAAAATTTTGTACTTAATCTTTACACATGTAAAATGTTATAATTTTACAGCTTTTTCTCTTTTAAATATTTTGATTTCTTTTTTTAGAAATAAAAATATATTTTTTATATATGTAGCAATCAATTGAACAAGTTTTTTTTTTTTTAAATAATGCAACAGTACTGGGAAATTCCTGGGAAATTGTTAGCAAACCTGTACATCGTAATGCATATTGTGTATCATAAAATGCCTTCAAGAATCATGATAGGTTGTGATTTTTTTTTGTCATATTGCTCACCCCTACCTGCAGTGACATTTTCTTTCACAGTTTTCACCATGAATGTGGTCTTTCTGTCTGCAAACTTCATATCTGACCACTCATCCACATGAAAGTAAAAATCCAAGTCCTGATGCATACCTCTAGTCTTAACCAGATGCCATGTAAACATTTCTGGCAAAAAAAAAAAAGAAAAAGAAAATGAATAGTGTATAGCAATAGTAATAGTGTATACGAATAGTTGCATATTGCAAATAGTGCAGGTATGGTGTGTCTATTCCTAATCAACAGGTCATTAAGAAGAATGAATATTAATAAGCATCAGAAGTCTGCTTTATGAAAATTAATTACTAATGAGAAACAGATCGCTGCAATAATTGGTGAAAAATACAGTGCATAGGAATGATTTTAAATGTAAAAATGCAGTAAGTAAAACCACTTGATATGTTGAACACTTGGGAATGGTACAAAAAAGCAGTTATAGAGTTAATAGAGACTCCAGAGGCGGACTCTGTCCTGGTGTCTTGCACGGACGTCACCACTGTCTCGGACGCCTGCACACAGAGCCGTGTTTTTCTCAGACGCACCATGACACCACCCTGGTCAATATGGCATGAAAACAGCCTTCAAACCCCTTTCACTGAGGGACAAAAGTCCAGCCAGCCATTTCATGACCACAACAAGAGTGACATTTACCGAAGAGAAAGCTCTAATCATTATGTGACGATGCATTCATTAGCACTCAGTTCCATGAGGGAGATAATGAGCGGGAGTCGTTATGAGGATGACACTGGAAGAGTCGATGTTCTAATGTTTCATCTGCACACCTAAAGTCAGCAGAGTCACCGTGTGGCATTTCATCATTACAGCCGGTCAATATCGCGTCAAGCTAAATATCGCATTAGAGTGGCATAAATCTCAGAGAAGCAGAGCAGTGGGGTGAGCTGAAGAAGATTTGCTTCCTCTTTATGCAGAATTATTAATGTAGAGTAATGAGCTGGTCGGGAATTTTAAGGTCAGCAGATTTGAAGACCATATTTTGAATGCATGGTTCATCGTGGATTTGCCATTAATGAACTCATGGGTTTTTAATCTATTGATTATTGCTGCTCATTTTAAAAAAAAGGCCTTTATAGGTTACAGAACACAAGCTGCAAATGGTCAGAGTGATAATGTGAATGATAATGTCAATAAACCCTGATAGTACAAGTTTTTGCTAACCAGGTTTTGCTTGGACAAATTTTCTCTAAATTTATTAGATAGTTTTGTTTGGGGCTAAACATTTACATCTAAACATATGCTAATTAAATTTATAACATATGCTAATTAAATTAAACATATGCTATTAAATTTTATTTTAAGGTGTTGGTGACCTCCTTCTAATTTAAACCATCTCCAAATAAGCTTGAGCTTCAGTTTGCAGTCTAAATCCACGACCAATTTCCTTAGCTAGCTAGTAACTGATTTTGGTAAGTGGCCATTGTCTTAACTAGTTAAGAAGTTTTTTTCATTCCCTAAATCTGACATACAATAAGGAGGAGTTAGTCCATTTATAACTTTTTTTTTAAAGCTGTAAATCTACTAGCTTCTTATATGTTGGATGTGTGTATGTCTAAGATCATTAAACATAGGATTACTTTCTGTTGCAAGAACAAAACACACAAGAAGCAGTGAGGCTGCTTTTAGTGTTTACGCTTCCCAACTGCAGAACTCCCGCCTATAAGACATATGGCAAGCATCTTGAAGTTAAAAAAAATGTTCTCTAGCTTTTCTCTAGTTTTGTATTTGCATCTTTCTTTCTTTCTTGTATTTACTTATTTAGTTACTTATTCATGTTAGGGTTACTTTATAGTTGGTTTTAGAATAAAGTATTATAATGTAAAGATTATTAATATGTATTCTTCTTCTTCTTATTATTATTGTTGTTGTTGTTATTATTATTATTATTATTATTATTATTATTATTATTATTGGGGGCCAAGCACCAAAGGCATAGGCAACCTATTGTTATTCTACCTTTCTTATTATTATTCTTCTGCATCTTTTTCTTGTTCTGGCTAGTGTGTCTGTGGCAGCCCATAGAACCGTCTGGTAAAAAGTTGTGAAGTTTGGCACACTGATTGGGGAGGGTCTAAGGAATATTCTGACCAAATATGGGACAAATGCTGCCAACGAATCTGGCAGCGAAGCCACCAAACAGGAAGTGAGGCTATATCTCAGCAGCGACTTGACACTGACACAACTCACTGACACAAAACTTGGTAGGCATCTTCAGGACCTTGACCTAAGGTTATGCAACAAATTTCATGCCAGCGCCACCTACTGGTCAAAATTACAATAACATGCTAAAAATACGTACATTTAACTGCCATTTTTGCTACTCCTCCTACAAATTTTGTCCAATCTTCACCAAATTTGGCTCACCTCATCTTGAGACGTGTCTAAACAAAATTTGTCAAAGGAATTTTGATATTCAAAACCATTCTCCCATAATGGACTGGCAAATGCATCAAACAGGATGATAGGCTGTCTCAAAGTAAGACATTTGCATATTGTCATGAGACTTGATCTTCAGGACCTCGCTCTAATGGCCCCAAAAAGTTTACTGACTGCACCACCTGTGGACAAAAACTGTGACAACTTCTATAATTATCCTAATTTAATTTGAAGAACTTGTGCTAAATTCACAATATATTCCTATTTCCTATTCCTATATTCTACATTACTATGATTCTAAACTGACGTGAATGCTCATCAGCGTCTGAATTTCAAGAGTACTTCCTGTATGCCAGCTTGAAATTCATTGAAACTAATGTCATGCCTTACAAAAGTTATCAAATGATTTTTGATGTTTCATATAGTTTTCCATATTTTATATACTTGAATCCCTTTGCCTACAGTTATGGCTCTGCTTTTCTGTGATTGCTTAGGCAACAATTGTAGCACGTCTGTGAACGTGCGGCTCACCGAGTCTGGGTGCTTGGCCCCTGAAAATGCTGCTTGCAGCTTTAACTATTATTATTATTATTATTAGTAGTAGTAGTAGTAGTAGTGGTAGTAGTAGTATTTATGATGATAATAATTAGAAGAAGAAAAAAGAAGAGGAAATATAAATATAATATACACAACATGTTGCGACTGTTAATGTTCAGTAGTTTAGCAAAACAATACTTCAAAAAATTTTGAGTATATACATACAGTTCTGTGCAATAGTTTTAAGCACCTGTTTTTTAGTATAAATTTTGTTATAGATTTTTATTTTATGACTTCTGCATTACTGAGTCAGTGCAAAAACATTTTAGATTCCCAAACATTTCTTTTCCAACAAAAAATTAAATGTTACAGAAAAATGTTTATTCGTCAGTAAAGAAAGCAGCATATTATGTAACAGACCACTTTTCAGGGAAAAAAAAAATCATAAAAACTGCTAGGGTTTGCATGAAAAAAAGAAGAAGCAAGTGTGACAGTCAAAGTCTCCAGAAGGACTTTGGCAGATTCTCCAAGATGCTCAGTAACACTTACTAGTGAATTTCCTTATAAAACTGCACACACTGTACCTGAGACTACTGATGTTTTTTTTTTGAAGCGTAGGGTTGTCACACCAAATATTGACCTTGTTTAGTTTATTACTGCTTACTTCTCTTTATAGTAATTTTTTATGTGGAAATGTTTAATTTTGTTATTTTTGAAGGCATCTTTGCTTGACAGCATTTCGTTGAATGTGCCTAAGACTTTTGATCAAAAAAAATTTTTTATAGTAGTGTGTGTATATAGAATATCTGTAGATATTTGCCCTTTATGTATGCTTGAGAAATATGTGCTTAAGCATACTTTTTTATTTATTTATTTATTTATTTAGCATTGCATAATATCAGTTCTGGTTTCTCCGTTTAAGCAACTCAGCATTGAACCAAAAAAAATTAAAATACAAATAAATTTCCTGCCCTGAAAATGATTCTTCATACCGCCTTTATCACACACATCTTACACACAACATGCCTTGCTTTGTGCCTCATTAAGTCAAAGAAACTTCAGATTTCTGTACTCGTTTTGTTCCGTAATTTCGATGAAAGGCTTTAATTGTTGTTGCTAATTTTGATCGCTGGTCCTTCAGCTTGATGGGAGCAGGAGAGGAACCGAGAAAGCTGTTTGTCTGATCACTAAAAGGACTAATTGGCCGCAGACTCTTTGAAAAACGGCATACAAGAACTGTGCATCCAATTAGCAGAAACAGAATGTTAAATTGCCATAGTGCCAGGGATTTAGAGCATAATAAACTCAAGGGCTAACATAAAAACGCCCCGACATGCTTGGATGTTTCACAGTCGAAAAGTATTCAGTAAATGCATGCATTCACAGTTTTGTCTTTTATGACTACAGAGCAAAGTAATGGTGGAGAAACAGTGTAATTAGTGACAATCTAGTGTTCCTTTAAAATGATTAGTGTCATTATGGGAGGTCTTTGATTTAATAATGTCTCTTACTATTTTGTCAGATGTTCAGGAGTATTTTTTGCTTTAAGCATATGCCATGAATTCTCCGTGTCATAGCATTAAGCAAAACCCGGCGAGGGAGTCGAGGTGAATTGTAATGACTAATGACGATGATTATAATAATAGTAACAAGCTAATGACATAATAAGGTAATAACAGGAGCCTTTAGAGTGGCCCAAGAATTTGCAACTCTTCAAGTCCACAGATGTTTAGCATCTGAAATAGCCTTAATGTGGACTCTGGATGAATAGCAGCATCTTGCTATTGAGATACAGTTGTATTTTTTTTTTAAAATATGTGTATATATTTCACCAAGCTCATTCTTTCTGGCCATCAGTGCAAATAGCAGCTTCAAAACTGAGATTGATGCTCAGGGGTAGATGAGCTGCATTATAATGGCTGTTATAAGAGCTCGTTCACGAAATATTACCAGCCTTTTGGCAGTAGATCATTCTGAAGCTTGTCGTAATGCTGCCATAATATCACAATTCGTCATTCAGAGTTCAACAGATAAATGCACTGGAATGGGAAATTAGGCCCTGATGTGGCAGAGGCTCTTTAACTACTTTAGATCTCATTGATTTCCATATCTTGGTGTTAATGCCAGTGTTCTCTGATGTTCTGCTTTGGCTCAAAGTATTGCTCTGGTCCATTAGAGCAGAGGTATTCAAACTGCGGGATGCACCACAATCTTTGGATATTTAAATGATTGTATCAGGCCTGACAACATTTACACATTTTGTGTAGAAGCTCTGCATTTTAACACTGGAGTACACAAAAATCACTCAAGTGTATGCCAGAAACAGCAGTCTTGTTTTTCCCCCACCAACAAAAATGGCAGATGAGCCAATCGACATATCTGGAATGATTGACAGTTGTGTAGGTAATTTGAACTCTTCAGTATGAATGAACACCCAGGAAGCTCTGCCCCCTTCCACCCATCTCACATTAGTAAAGTTTTGGTTGCTACTCTCATCTCAGTCCAGGTTTCCCCACTTGAAAAATGCACTGATGCGGCACTCCTGAATAAATATAGTTAACGATGATTAAATATGTTAATCATAGTTAACTATATTTATTCAGGATGCCACCAAAAATCTTCCAAAAATGGTCAAAAAATGACACATTTTGTTTTCGACCGAAAGAGAAAAAGGCTGAAAATGTAAACTGCTTAATGCGTTTATGCTACAAAACCCAACACATCATAGGTCCAACACCAGATTGTACAGTAGGTTTGGGAGCTTTTCTTTTTAGGCAACCTGTTATTCACCAAATTTGGTGATAGATTTGGCAAAAGTTTGATTCTGGTCTCATTTACAGTCAGGTCCATAAATATTGGGACAGTGACACAGTTTTGGTAATTTTGCCTCTGTACACCACCACAGTGGATTTGAAATGAAGCAGTCAAGATGTGACTGAAGCGTAGACTTTCAGCTTTAATTCAAGGGGTTTAACAAAAATATTGCATTAACCGTTTAGGAATTACAGCCATTTTTTACAGAGTTCC
>CM040458.1:26938167-27035452 GCA_022758105.1 Pangasianodon gigas | reverse complement strand
ATGGAGGAACTCTGTAAAAAATGGCTGTAATTCCTAAACGGTTAATGCAATATTTTTGTTAAACCCCTTGAATTAAAGCTGAAAGTCTACGCTTCAGTCACATCTTGACTGCTTCATTTCAAATCCACTGTGGTGGTGTACAGAGGCAAAATTACCAAAACTGTGTCACTGTCCCAATATTTATGGACCTGACTGTAACCACAACAGACGACACCAACACCAACATCTAATTATCCTTTAGTGAAGTTCAGGTGCTGCATCTTGTGGGTCGCGACACTTCCAGGTGGTTTTTTATTGGGGATTTGACATTTAGTAGTTGACTTTAAAACTTTACAACAATAAGAATCAACTAAACCGTGCAATTCTGATGCTTTGAAAAGTTTCTAAGTACAATATAATATAATTACTATAGCAATAAACAATAAAACAACAAATAAACAAACAAAAAAAGAATTAAATAATTTTTGATTGTTGCGCTTACAATTTCATGCCTTTTCTTAGGTACACTTTTGTGATGTTTTTAAAGCAAGTACTAATGCTGCTAATGCAGTAGGCATAAAATAGTCATGTAATAATGAAATTTATACACACACAGCCATCTGGAGCGTTTGTGTTAAAGCGTCAGCATTAGGGGTGTCAATACTTTTTCCATGTATGTTTCTGAGTGTAAATAAATACTCTTAGAAAAAAAATAGAATAAAGTTCTTTATATCTGGTAATTATTTTTTGTCAAGGAAAAGTAATTGTTTGAGTGGAAGTTTTGAGTAATTTCAATAATTCATTAAAAAAAATTCATTTCTGATTATAAAGGATTGGCTGCAGAAAGTATGGCTTTAATGTATCTGTTTGAAGGTATGTTGTGATGAGGAAATCTAAAATATTTACCATTAGTGATGAGTTATAAGGGTTTAAACAATATACTATAAAATAAAATTGGTTACTTTTACAAAGAACATTGTTTTTTAAAACTGAAAATATGATCGTTTTTCTTAGTAAGTTGAATTTAATAAATGGCAATGCAGTCATCACTCACCTAATATTTTCTGTCAGTAAGTCATCTCTCACTTAATATTTTTGACTTTTACTACGTACATCTCAAAAGAAACTCTACTTATTACTCACTGCGTTTTCAAACATTTCTCTATAATCGTATATTTGTAAAGTCATAAGGTGACTTTTTAGCATCAGACATCTTCAGCTTGAAATTCCTAACAAATCAAAACAGGTGTGACAGAGAGAATGAGACCTAATACCCATCACTGTACTGTCTGCTGCTATGTACACTTTGTAGCTAGCTATTAGTATTCAGCTAGTTTGTATAGTCATGCTAGCTAACAGATAGCTGTATAAAGCTGTTGTTAGTTAGCCGTAGCTATAGTTTTAGCAAGTTCTTTGGTGAAAGAGGCACTAATTTACCATCAGTAACTAAAATCACTGTGATTTGAAACAGACATCTTCTTCTTTAGTTTCATACTTTAAGCTAGGGTTTCTCAACCAGGGCTTTGCAAACCTCTAGGGGTTAGTGGTGGCTTTGCAGGGCGTTTGTGAGACTTCAATGGAAATGTCAATGACACAATAAGTTACATTTTAACAGTATATTATTATTTTATACTATATGTACAAGTAAAAACCTAAATGCATTAAAACCATTAATACTGTAGCATTTTATTGTAACCTCATATTAATGAGTTATGATCCATTCTTAGCATTTAAGAGTTTAATGTAAATTACAGTGTTAGCTAAAGCTAGCTAAATCATATTTAATATTTGGACTTACATGCATGGACAGTGAAAAGGCCAAACTCTTTCTCAAGTGTGTAGTATGTGTAATACGTGCCCATATAATACAGACTTTCTCAAGTGTGTAATATGTTTGAAGCAGCTTTCTAATCAAAGCTTTCTTAAAAAGATGTTTGGAAGCAAAATATGAAAACCTAAAACTAAGCAAGTTGTGTAGAATAAAAAAGCAACAAAAGCTGTAGATAAGTAAAACAAAACTTTTTCAACAAGCAAAAGATTCCCTTAACGTTAACCTGCTTAACATCTCTGGGTGTAGTGAGGCAAATAATTTAGGTTGAAAGGGTTCAGCTGACAAAAAAAGGTTGGGAACCGCTGCATTAAGCAAATGTAATAGTTTGCAAATTTCTGCTTTAACATGAGTGAAGAATTTGAAGTTGTACTTCAACTTTAACCAGAGGATTCATTTGGTTAAGTAATTGTACTTTTACTTACGTAGAGAATTTGAGTACCTCTGTTCAGTTGTACATTAATCATGCTATTAATTTTTCCATACACTTATATCAGTTTTATGGAGGGAAAAAACCCTTCAAAACTAAAAGATCATTTCTGTCTGGCCGTGCGCTCTGCTTATGAATGCCAATGATCCCACAAAGGCCAACAACATAAATGTCTCAGCATCAGTTTGGGCAGATGTGTGCAGGCATTTATGATTTGTACAGCAGCTGCAGTGATGGTTTTTTTTCTTAGCTATGCTTTGTTACAAAAGTGAAACTCAGACTGTAATGATGTAGTATTTTCCAGGTGAAAGGCAGTTTAGTCACAGTAATTATTGAGATGTAGATTGCAGGGTCAGGCTGTGAACAGTCACTCACACACACACACACACACACACACACACACACACATGATTATGCTATGTGCAGTGTTCAGAGGAAAGGTATTCCTCCTTTACCCTGTGTATATAATTACCAGTTTAAACACTTCATCATTGTCAGTGTTCCATCACAAAAACAGTGTGTGGCGTTTACTTAATTAAATTTCACGGCCGGTGATGTGACTTTGAAAAGTGCGATCCATCTTTCACTAAAGAGAAAAAATCCGCTCACCTTTTGATTAACGTTTTATGGCTAGACGCTGGGTAGGCAGTTTAAAGGAAATCGAACATAGCATGCTTTGAATATTGGCAGAGGTATTTAAGATTTCAGGCTGCAAAGATTTCTAGTTTCGCTCGCATACAAAGTAGAATTGGCTCAGCTCTGTAGCTCCATCGTTTGGTCCTGAATGATGCAGTCTGTGCAGATGGAAATCGTACCTCGAATGTCACTGTGAATTCATGCAAACAGCTGAAAATTAAAAAAAATCAATAAAAAAAAATCAGGTTTCCTGCAAAAAAAAAAAAAAACTTTGACATCTCTACTTTAAGAAAACATAAATATACTTCATGCTTCATGGCATGGAAGTGTTTTATTTAGGTTATTTTCTAACCTTGCCTTGGCTTTCTGCCTGTAAAGATCATGTTGTGTAAGGAGCCAGTTTAACAAACCTGGTGGTAAAAACTGTCAGTCTGCCAAAACATGTCTAAACCCTTGCTAGCTGAATGTGATTTTTCTCAGGTCACTCTTTGTTCAGGTTGCTGGATAGCTGTGTGTCGTAATGAAACAGGTACAAGCCTGATCAGTTCTGTTTGTTAAAATGTCCATGATGCTCCTGCACAGTCACAGCATCATCAAAACAGAGAAGAGTGCTTATTGTTTAGTAATCTAATAAAAAGACATTAATAAAAAGGAATCGAGCCCATAGAAACGAATTGGCATAATTAATCAGAAATTATTCAAATGAAAAAGATACAATGCAAAAAAAAAAAAAAAAAAAGCAGGGGTGTAAAAACAGCCTTAAATACATTAAAAAATGGTTTGTTTATTTAATTGAGAAATGTTAGTGAAGCAAGTGATTCATTGACATTTTATTTCCAAATGTGCATAAATGCACACACGCATATTATACACATATACAGATCAGCTCAGATCAGATTATATTAGCCTTTATTGTCTCCCTTAGGAGAAATTTGTCTTGGGCAATCGAGAGAACACAGTTGACGTTATAATACACATATGCAGTCAAACTACACTGACATGCAATTGCACCCAGATCTGTATAAACAGCAGAACATACACAGCATACAGTAACCAAACACACACATAACATACACAATGCCATACATCAGTTATTGCACTAATCATTCTAGTAACTCATGATTTACATGTAACACACTGAAAGTGCAGACTCTCTGCACTGTCTTGGCCAACAGTGAATTTGATTTGTTACTTGCTTTTCAGTGTATGAATCAGCACTTAGGGCATTGTTTTTGACAGGATGCTACTTAAGCCGAAAGCCGTCATCTCGCCATGACAGCAAGCGTGCTCTGCTTTCTTATTGCTAAAGGTGGACGTTGGTGTGACAGTCTGTGTGAGGCAGTGTGAGACTGTGACGCAGAAAGGAAACCTCCGCCACCAAGGCCAGAGCGTAGCAGCTTCTTTTGGATCATTTGTCACATTTACAGCTCTCTGTTCTCCCTGAGCTGTCTCTGAGACATGTGCAGTGAATCTGTCTGTCAGTTATAGTCCACTGAGACTCATTTATGCTTTTCACACACTGCAGGTTGAGCTTCTCAGCCTCCTGGAATACGTGACCAGGAATATGTGACCACTGTGACTTCTGATGGAGGTTTCTGTAAATAAACTCTATGAAATATGAAATATTTATACCAGTGCGCTATTTAATTCTCAAATCTGATTGGTCAGAAGGTGTTGATTTTATTGTGTATAACAGCAGCCACAATGCATTTGTTCTAGTATGATATCGCTTCTATAGTAACAGCTCATTCACAGGGACTTGTATGGCAGGGAAGCCGCATGAACCAAATAAAAAAAAAGGTGTAATTTTTGATATGGTAAAGTTTGGTGTGAGGGAAAACTCACAAATTCAGCATTGAATGAAGGAGTCTCTAGTGTCAGCACTTTTTCCTGAAATTCTTCAGGAGAGAGGACTTTGTTGTTTTATGGTTTCTCTGTCTCATGAAAACCTGCATTTTTTTTTATCTTATTAACTTCAAGTGAGAAAAAAAGAGAGGCTAGTGAGGGAAAGTAACTATTATAATGTCATTTAGTAAATAAATTACTGGAGGTATAATAGAATATGAACATACTGTGCATACAAGATTGTCAGAGACCTATACAATATTATAGGTGTGATACACTCCTACTTTCTGGTGTGTGTGTGTGTGTGTGTATACACTCAGTCAGGATGTGTTTGCCTGTTTTATTGCTCATAAAGGTTTGTGCTCATGAGACAACTTCCTGTCTTGTGTGCTAGGATCTTGGTGACATTATCACTAAGGCACCATAAAAAGTCTTATTGGCATTAATAACAGGCGTTCTGAATGTCAAGTTAGGAGTGACTCCAAGATTAATAAATACCATCTTAATCTATAGAGACAGATTTCCAATAATACCTCTTATTCTATTTTTTTTCTTCATTTAATTTTGAAAACCTAAAGTTAGTCCAATGAACAATGGTGGATAGACAGTTTTCCAATTAAAGCACTACGCCATCATCACACATCAAGACACAAGTCTTTTAGTTATCGACCACAGTAAGAACAATGATATAAATCAGTGTTAATGCTGTAGTTGCTGAAATCAAAGTCACTAAGAAACAAGTCTAACATGAATGCAAAACAGAGTTCACCAATTTATACTGACTGACAAAAATATTATGGAAAAAGCAAGAGATAATTGGTGCATATAAATATTGCCGCATTATTGGGAACATTAAGAGCAGATAATGGAGGTTTAATAATGAACATTAGAAAGAACAATGTCATTCTTTAGTGTAAATACAATTCTAATTCAACACACAATAAATGCTTAAAATAAGAGTAAATACCTCACATTGTACTAACTTCATCAAACTAGCTTTTCCCCACCCACTAGCTAGGATTAGCCTATCACAGAACAGCTACTAACAGAGAGTGTTGCTTTCTTTGAGTCCCACAAAGCCAGACATCGCATCATCTGAAACTGCTGCTCATGCTACTGCAACGTAACACGGTAGCGCAAAACACTCTGAGCAAAGCACTAATTCAATTCAGTTCAATTCAATTTTATTTGTATAGCACTTTTAACAATAGACATTGTCACAACATAGCTTTATGGAAATCTGGATGCAGATATAGATGCGTAATGAACAATCCAGAGGTGACAATGACGAGGAAAACTCCCTGAGACAACATGAGGAACCAGACTCAAAAGGGAACATCTTCTGTGTGACATCAGATAATAATCATTACAGTATATAGGTGTAGAAGATTAAAGATAAACAGTGACAATGACAATAAACTCCACTTGACTTGACTTGACTCGACTTGCTGAGTGTGTTTACAGGATGTTCAGTATGAACAGAGTCCTGGGATGAGTACAGGACAGTCTTTATGATTACAGCAGCAGCTCTTAGGCATAAATCTATAGCATTCAGGTGAGATTGAGAATAAACTGTTTTCAGGAGTGCAACCTGTGGCCATCTTCATCAGCAGAAAGTGAGTCACAAGTGCAAAAGTAGAGCATCAGGATGAATGAGCATCAGTAGAAGGGCATACTGTCCTCTTCCACATACATGAGGCATCAAACTAGTGATTTGGTCATAGTAACAGTAACACAGACTAACATGCTAGCGTGACAGGAAGCAGAAAGTCAAATTTGCTTAGCACATCAGTAGCCATTCCTATTAATGCCTAAAAACTAACACCAAAATCAAAAAGTTTCAGGAAAGAGTTTTTTTTATTTATTTTTATTAATATTTCAGGAAAGAGGGTTTTTTTTTTATTGAGTCCTAAAACAATACATTCATGAGACTTGACTTCTACTATCTTTCACTATGTAGTATTGAGTAGAGGTACGTGTTTGAGTTTCGTAGCATGTGAATCAAATAAGCCACGCCTCCTAGTTCAAATTAAACTTGCCTCGGAAGTGGGAAGTCAGAGCTTGTAATTATGGCATTTTTGACCACCATACACTTGAGGTACAAAGTGTGAAAAAAAAAAAAACTTGGACGTCTCCATGTTCATCTTAGACAGCTAACTGTGATGAGTGAGGTATATTTTCTCCCTCAAAACAGCAAACTGTATAGTCAGTGTTATAGATTTAACAAGCGAATATGTCTGTATTTTGATGCTGTGAGTGGCCATGTTGATTTGATGTCACTTGCTGATCTTGGAGTTGAAGAGTCAATCCTGAGTTCCTAAATAGGATTTTTTTTTTCCTAGTTGGAGGTTGGAAATTACGAGTTGAGGGGGCACTTTCTTTGGTTTTTCCTTAGCTGAATGCAGCAAATAGTCACAGCATGACACATGACTTCTGTTATTGCTGCTGTGGATAGTTCAGGCTCATTTGCTTTCTAAAGAGATTTTTACTTGTAGATAATAGATACTAGATTATAAAATTTTAAAAATTATCTTTTTATTCAATAATTTCACTGATGTTGATCTTCAGGATGTCGCCAAAGGGACAGCTTTCCACAAATGGCCTTTAGTAACTCTAAATAGTCAACTATTTTGGATTGATTGTGTCAGGATAGTCATCTTATAAAAAAGAACACATCTACTGTGTATAACTTTTAACTGAAGCAGTGGGATGTAAAGCTATTTTCAGTGATAGTTATTCCAGAGCGTGTGCTAAATCAACACACAGATTATGTATTCCACAGGGGAGATGTGTATCATCTGGCACAACACGGAGTGTCCTTTTACTCCTCTCAGCGGGCCGCTTTCATTCAGCTTTCATCAGCATTCATTCACCTCTCTGATTACAATCCAAGCCTGTTCTTAAATACATGTTGACTTTGGCACTGTTTTTTCTTTGAAAACCCGATGACCTGTTCATATTTAGAAGGTGTGTGCTCCAGTTGTTTTGGTTTTTTTGGCTTCTACAAGAAAGACTTGTTAGTCTTACGGACTGAAATGGCAGCCTCTCAGTGGGGATCAACATAATACATCTGAATACTTGAAAAAGATGTGATGTATACCTGTAATTGCTCATCTTTCATTGTAATCAAAGCTCATGTGTGTGAAGATTTTTCTCCATATTTAGTCAGTTTTATGCCACACAATTCCTTTTATTAGAGAATTCAATAGAGGTTTTTTCCAGCCTGTATCTGCTCATATCCTGCCAGTAATCATAATAACCGTTTCATGTATTATTGATTTTGGCATTCGGTCTCGTTAACTGAATTAGGAGACATTGTCCAGATTACTGACCTTGTGTTAGAAGTTGATTTATGTTCTGAATTGTGAGATGCTTCTTCATTTACAACATTTTGTATTTTGAGCTCCTCCACTTAATGATGCTTGATCTCTTTATAGATAAATCATGGATGCATACTCCTGAGGCCCTGGCCAAGCACTTTATAGCCTACAATGCCAAGGTATGTATTAAGGACTTTCTCTGTCATGGGTAAAATTACAGTTTATCAAGCAGTGGGGTGTGATGGAGTCTTCTTTATGAACTGTCCTAACCATATTATTGCAGATCATTTATCTTTTTACCATGAGACTATATATTTAAGGGTAATGATATCACCAAAATCATTAAATGAAATCATTCTTGCTCAGGTCTGGAAAGACTGGAAACAAGGATACTCATTTAAAAAAAAAGACTCCGGATGCTATAGGACGTATTTAGTGTTGGCAACTTAAGTTCAAAACATATGTCCATGTTTATGTAGGGAAAGTTGTCCTTATTCAGAGTTGCATTGTGTATGTGCTTGAATTTCTGGTTACCCTGTTCAGATTTTTGACATTACCTGCATACAGGTCACTTTATTAGGAACATATCGTGACACAGTGCAATGCATAAAAGCACAATGGGGTAAAAAGTCATCTCAGTGTCTTTGACCATGGTATGGTTTTTGGTGCCAGGCAGGCTAGTTTGAGTATTTCAGAAACTACTGATATCATGGGATTTTTTATGCACAACAGTCGAGGTGAAAAACAAACACACATCCAGTGAGAGTCCGTTCTTTAGACAAAAACGTCTTGTTGATGAGTGAAGTCTGAGGAGGATGGCCAGACTTGTTCAGGAAGTCTGTGGTAACTCAATTAACCACTCTTTACAACCATGGTGAGCAGAAAGGCATCTCAAAATGCACAACACATCAAACGTTTAGGTGAATTGGCTACAACTGCATTTACATTTACATTTACGGCATTTGGCAGATGCCCTTATCCAGAGCGACTTACAATTATCTCATTTATACAACTGAGCAGTTGAGGGTTAAGGGCCTTGCTCAAGGGCCCAGCAGTGGCAGCTTGGTGGTGCTGGGATTTGAACTCTCAACCTTCCAAGCAGAAGTCCAATGTCTTAACCACAGAGCTACCACTTCCCACACAACTGCAGAAGTCCACATCAGGACAGTGGGCACAGGATCACCCAGACCTGAAGAGAAAAATATCACCTTATCTTTTTCAAAAGTCTGTGTAAAAGGCTTAGGCCTAGTTTTTTCTTACATTTTTATATTTTTGTAAAAGTTCATAATAATTAATAATTAATGTGGTCCTTGAGAGACATATTGTCTTAAGTGTCTTGCCTCTTCCAAGCACTGTGCATAATTTTTCTGCCCTCTTCTGGACTTTGTAAAATATTTATTTCATAGTGTCATATTTATATATTTAATAGTGCCATTAAATGGCGGTCAGTCATTTTCTGAGTGTTTTTACAATCCAAAGTATGTTTCAGGGTGAAGTATTGTATGAGGTCATAATTTTGAATAACTGAATAACAGCATGTAACTGTCCAAGCAGCACATAAATGTGTAGTTTAATTCTGAGGATTACACTACACACGGAACGCTGCCTTGAATCCAGCCCTAAGGTTGTACGTGTGTTTAAATATTTCTGCACTAAGGTAGCCTCTTTAACGCATATTACATTTCACGTTTTTCTTTTTTTTTTAAATGATATACTTAATTATCTTTAGAGTTGCCTGCAAAGCTGAACGTATTATGTGTGGAAATTTCAAGAAAGTCATGTCAAGTCAAGTTTTGAAAAAATCAGGAATTTTTCCCCCAACAAGTAAAGGGTTTTGCAGTCAATCTGATGTGCAGTTCTAATCTTCAGTAGTGCATTTAGATGTTGAATATATTCTTCTACCGACTGCTTGTTTTTCATTTACACATTTCTCATTACACATGGTTCGGATCACTTATTAAGTCATGTACCCTAGACAGCTAGACAAGACATCTTATCATTTTTATTAGATGTTGTACTTATCGAGGACCCTCGGATATTTAGCTTTATGTCTCAGCATTGCTGTTCCGCTGAATCACAGCAGGCGCTTATCTGCATTTATTACCATTTTCTCATTTTGTGGCTCTTCGCTGTGTTTCGCATTGCTCTGCCATAAAATCGATGCAAAAAAGTTAAATATCACTCGGAAACCCAAACAAACAAATGGATGGATCGATACACACACACACACACACATACACAGTAAAATACTAGGAGCTTTTTAAACACACAATTTTTTTTAAATATCTCTTTCCTTGGCTGCTCACCACATCTGTACAGGAAGCTGTCTCTTTTGTTTTCTTCTCCGCTACACCTGCTGTTAGGGGATGAGAGCCTTTTCACTCCGGTGTAGCTCCTCTCAGATGTCTTATTGAAGCCAGACACAGGCAAATGTACCAGCTGGAGTTGAGCTGCCAAAGCTTCTCTCTCACCAGGAGGCTGGAATTGTTGTTCTGCCACATTGTCTCAGGTGATGGATGAACAGGAATAGATTTTCAACCCGTATGTTATGGTGAGATTGAAATGCTTGTTCCATTCCAGATAGTTATTAGATATTTGGAGGTGGTAAAATGTGTTGATAGATGCACGGATGAATATTTGGTTGGATAGATGGACAATCTTTCAGGTTCAGTAGTTATCAGTGATGTGGAACAAGATGTAGTTCACCCTGAGCACCATAGTGGGTATGATATATCAATCAGCATGACCTTCAGAACGAACTATAATTTTCATTAGCCTTCTCATTATATCATCTTTTAGACTTATCTCAATTATAGTATCTCAAATGCCTGAGGCCAAAACAGCATTTGAGATTCATCACACAGTGTATAAAGCTGTCGGATAGAAGAATTTCACCCCCTTTGGTAGAAATATACCATTGCATGCTACTAACAGAAGAACATTTCTTAACATTGTCTGGTTCAGTTCTATCAGCATCCTAAATTATGTTCACACACATGCACACAATTAGATAGAATTCAAGGAAAACCACATGTGCACTGCATAATATACCTATAATAAAAATTATAACACTAATGGTCCACTGACAAACTATTGAGTATGGTAGTATGCAGTTTGTGATTCTTTCAAAGTATTTGTAATTCTGATATATATTTATCTTCTGCCATTTAAAAAAAAAAAACACATTAATAGACACAAGCTAGCCCACTGTCTCTAGCTAGCTATATAAACATCAGTGCAGAGAAGAAATCTATCACCTCTGCTCGCTTCTGATGTGTGTATTTTTATTTCCTGATTTGTATTCTCTGTGTGTTTTATTATCTAATCTGTGTAATTTGTTTTCCAGTTTATCAAAAAACATTAGGGATGCAACAGATAGTGGTAACACACTAGTTAAAATGTGTTAGTAATAAATACGTTACACGGTAATGGCGAGCACACACCCCCAGTCTCTAGTCGGCTATCATGAGTTCAGTGTAGGTCAACAACTTCACAACTGGGTAATGATGCAAATTTCCTAACAAGGATAAATTAGTTGACTATCATTCACTAGAAATCACCCAAATTACAGAACAAATAAATGCTTTACCAGTTCAGCATGAAAATCTATAACTCCATCACTCCATCCATTTTCCACTTATAGTATAATACCAGACCGTCCCACTCTGTGCACTCTCTCCTGATTGGCTGTGGTTCCTGCCAGTCACCCTGTATTTAGACTTCTTTCATCTCTGAATTTGGTTCATGATATAAATGAAACGTGACATGTAAATAGAAATAATGGATATGTCATACAGGATTACAAGATTTGTATTGTGACTCACAACATCCCAGGAACTACATAAAGGGCTTTTCCTTCACTGGCTCAATAATAATGTTTTTTCCCCAATTTTAATGAAATATCCTGTGGACTATAGCTTTAAAATGAATACAAACTGGATTATAGTCATATACATATAACTTCCTTTCACACCTCTAACCAGATGGGTGAAATGATCATTTTTACTCCTCTATATGCAAAATAAAACACCAACATGATAGTCTATTTACATAAAAAGCTTGAGATGATTTAACGTTATAGTCTTCAAGTGTTTGCCACATTGTAGTATTTTTTTCAAACATATTTAATTAAAGAATCTTTAATTCTTCATACAGCACTAATTATACTCATCATCATTAGACCACATGGGCTGCAGGCAAATTTTAATATGACTCACTCCATTATTTGGTCTGCTGTATCTCATAGTCTAATGTTTGTCACGTAGACTATTATTCAGCGAAGTACCAAAACACGGAGGAGATGAGTTACAGCTACATCCAGAAAGAGAGTGTTATATTACACCTGTTTGAGCATCAGTGTGCCCTCAGAATGCATTTTTTTCTTTTTTACAAAGCCCTGTAGCTCTGTCTGCTAGATAGGCTGTGTTCCAAATCCAGGTTTACATTCATTAACCTCTGCATTATAGAACATCCAGACAGTAAAAACCCAGAAAAGTGTTGAAACTATTTGTTTTTAAGCTTTAAAATTCAGGAACTTGCTGTTCCTACTACCCACAGTGTCTAACAATTAGAGTTGTTATTTTAATTCACTTTTAATTTTGCTTTATGTGTTTGGTTTTTAAAGGTAGTAAAGTCTTCCTTGTAATTCTTTTGTCATTTTAATTGAATCTTTTTTTCATTTAAAATGTAATCCATATTTTATTATTATTTTTGTCTAATGCCATCCTTTAAAGTAGGTTTATAAAACCTGATTTATGGCTGAATGTGTGAAACATCTTGGGAGGGAAACTGGGCCATTTTGCCAAGCTCTTGGCCTTGTGGTTCAGTGTGGTGAGGACGATTTGTGTTACGCCTTCTCTGGACGCAACTGGTGGTTGAGTGGTTTTCTGAAGAGCACAACAGCAGCTCACAGTGGCCACACAAGTGAACTGTAACTGCTCTGACACTATTATTATTATTATTATTATTATTATTATTATTATTATTATGGACTGAGATTTGGGCACGAGAAAAAAATGAAGAAATGACTATGGTACGACATCCGTAAAACAAAATAGTACATTTTTCTGAATATCACAGTATCTGAATGCAATTTATTTTCGGAGCTATTAAATGCTAAAAGATTGCAGTAGCAGTAAAATATCATTAATAGTAGTAGTAGTATTACTATGAGTATTAGGGTCTTATTATTTGTATTATTATTATTACTATTAATAATAGTAGTAGTAGTAATGGTCATTTTTTAAGATAATTTCCTTTGTTCTGGCACTCTGTAGTAAGGAAGCTGGGAGACAGGAGTGTAGAATCACATTTATTCGTCTTCACAGAGAAGGACAGCTGAGTGGATGGTGCAGAGGGCAGCTGAATGGGCTGAAATTACACAGGTTAGAAGGGACATTAGGTTTCGTAATTACCGGTGTTTGAACTAAACCCCAGCATGGCCAGGAAAGAGGTGAGGCACCATGATACAAGCCCAGGATGTGCAGTGAGAAAGCTGAGAGTGTGTTTCAGTCGAACATTTTGTTTAGACGGTGTTTAACTCTATCGGCAGCGCTGCTGGTGTGGCTGCTTTCAGATCTGTTATGCAGTGTGTTGTTGCACAGTAAGCAGAGTGCCAGAGCCTCATGCTTTGATGTTGTTTTCAAAGGTGCATTAAAGCTTTTTTTTTATAACTTTGAAATTCTAATTGAGAGTAGAATATTAGCAGGCAGGGATGCACTGTGATAGGGACATTACCTTTGTGAAATTTTCAGTGAATATAAAACTATCTTCCTGATGTATTATTTATTTACCGATCTGTTAGAACAGTATGAAGAACAGTAACTTTGTCTTTTTGCTCTAATACCAGCTTTACACTTCCCCTGTCTCATACTGTGCTGCTGCTCTTATACGTTGCTATCTTCTCACATTGTTTACTTCTGTATTTTTTGTCCTCAGTTTCTGGGGAACACTGAGGTCGATCAGCCCAAAGGGACAGAGGTGGTGAGAGATGCAGTTCGAAAACTCAAGGTTAGTGAGCACTTAATGACTGTTTAGGACATCCTAACACTGACCGTGTGCAGACGCAGCCAAGAATAGCTGTCCTGAAACTTGTTTACCTGAATGAATGGTAGTGTCAGTAGTGCCACCTGTTCTGTGTGTTCAAAGTGTTCTCACAGTTCTCAGAGTTCTATCAGCAGCCTCGATAAATGTGTGTAATAACTGCAGATGTGCTTCTGTTATTTCCCTGTTATGTAGACTGGTTTGTTCCGTAAAGCTGCTGTTCAGATTAATCTGCATCACTGAGTGATGGATGGATGGATGGATGCCTAGATAAATAGATCAGTGGATGGATGGGTGGATTGGTGGTTGGATGGATGGATGGATGGATGGGTTCTACTTAGAACTTTCAAGGCTTCCCCAAACTTAGGAGCCCTTTAGGGTTCTAGAATTAATGTTTTTAAGGGGATGGATGTATACAAGGATGGCTGGATAGATAGATACCTAGATGGATGGATGGTTAGGTTGACAGATGGAAGGGTATCTGGATAGATGGATTAATGGGTGAATGGATGGATGGATGGGTGGATGGAAGGATAGATGGGTTCTACATAAAACCTTCAAGGGGTTCCCCACACTGAAGAACTGTTTAGGATTCTAGATTTATTATTTTTTCAAGGGGATTAATGGGTGGGTGAATGGATGGAGGGATTGAATTATGGGTAGTTGGATGGATGGGTGGATGGATGAATGTTCTATGTAGAATCTTCAAGAGTTCCCCACACCTTTAGGGTTCTAGATTAAATTTTTTTTCAAGGGGATGGATGGGCGGGTGGATGCATGGATTGATTGATTTATGGGTAGATGGGTGGACAGGTTCTATGTAGAACCTTCAGGTGTTCCCCAAAATGAAGAACTCTGTGGTGGTAGATTTATTTATTTTTTCAAGGGGATGGCTACATAGATGAATGGATGTTTAGATGGATGGATGGATGGGTGGATGGATAGATGGATGTATACAAGGATTCCCCAAACTACTTTCAAGGATTCCCCAAACTGAAGGACCCTTTAGGTGTCTGAATATAACCTTTTTTCAAGGGGATCATTGTTATATGTTTTGCTTTTTTTTTTAGATACCTAAATGGATGGATGGATATATTAACACTATATGGCCAAAAATATATGTGTGTTTTGAACATCACATTCCAGGTTTAGTCCCTCCTTTGCTGTTATAATAACCTCCACTCTCCTGGGAAGGCTTTCCACTAGATTTTGGAGCATGCAATGCCGCTGTGCACAAAGCGAGGTCCATGAAGATATGGTTTGTGGAAGAATCACATCACATATGGGTGTGATGGTCAGGTGTCCACATACTTTTAGCCATATAGTGTATGTAGATAGTAGCTCATACTGATGGATGGGCAGAAAACAAACTAGCAAATAAATACGTACATTTCAGTGTTGTACAGATTAAGTTTATATACAGGCTGCAAAAACTGTTTTGCCTCGAGTCTGAAGTTCTTGCTCTGTTCTAAACACATTTTGATTTGTGCAGTTTCAAAGACACATCAAGAAGTCAGAGGGACAGAAGATCCCCAAAGTGGAGTTACAGATTTCAATCTATGGAGTGAAGATACTAGATCCCAAAACAAAGGTGTGTTTATATCAAACTGTATCTGCTTTATAATATCTCTCTCTCTCTTTCTCTCTCTCTCTCTATGTTAGATCTACATCCCTATGTGGGCAGGAGAGAAGTGAGCATTCATATTGATTTTTATTTACTGTCACTCTGTGATACTTATCTGCAGGACTCATCTCAATGCTGCCTCACTCAGAGACAGTTGTTGTTAGCATCTTATCTTTTAGATTTATCTCTCCGATATCTAAAAGAAGTTTTTTAATGTAGTGTAAGAGGGAGAATTGTAAAACACTTTGGATACCTCTTTCATCACCCTGCAGAACCTAGTACAATACCATATTAAATTCAGACACAGTTATTGTCTATATGATGCGCAATGGTTTCAAATGGATCAGTGTGCAGATGCTCGGTGTGTTATATCCGATACAGGAACAGCTGGTGTGTTTTTGTCTTTTAATAGAATTTGTGCTGTTGTTGTGTTGATGTTTGTTGTCGGGTAATTCATCTTCTGCTTTCACCCCCTCTTCGTTTCTGAATCATCACTTCTCTCCAGTACAGCTATGTGCCTCATGCTGCAGAATCCTTCCTTCTGTTATAACTATAGCATCAAACAACACCCGATCAATTCAGCCGTACAACATGCAGCACTCCACAAACCTGAAATAAACTTCAGCTGAGCTTAAAACATGATGCTTTTATTGCACTGCAGATTTTAAATGTCTAGAATGAGCCCAAGGGGGGAGTGATTTGTAAATCTATTACGTAAAGGATAAGACATTTGGGGGTGCACTGTTAGAGGAAACTAATCAGTGACGCAGTGGTGGTGTGATGCGGCCTTACTTGGCTCGTTACTGTTACCACCCTGAAGTTGATTATTTTCCAATAACAGCATGTCCTGTAGTGTTTTATTCTTCTTATACTGCAGCAATTTGCCAAAGCTAACATTTTTTAAACTGATTAAAGAATGGATCTTAGTACTTTCATCATTTTATAGTTATATCTCATGTTGTTGAATATCTGCCAAACAAATTAGTTCCTGTTATCACTTACGCTATATCAGCTGCTCACCAAATGCTCTCTTTTCTCTTTATGAATTTGATAGAACAGCTTGTCAAGTTACTGAGAAAACCACAAACATCAAACTGCTCTGTCTTAAAGACTTATTTTGATGGAAAACGTACAGTTTATCTCTGTCACAAACTGTCCATTACACACTTTTTTGTCAGCACTTTTTAACAGTTTGACATGGGAGGACTTTGCACTGTCCTGTTTCTCAGTAACATGGTGTTTCAGGTGGAAATACGTTATATCATTTATGTGCCTCTTCCATATTATTGAATGAGCTGTTACTTCTCTTCACAGGAAGTGCAGCACAATTGCCAGTTGCACCGGATATCCTTCTGCGCAGACGATAAAACAGACAAAAGGATATTCACATTTATCTGCAAAGACTCTGAATCTAACAAACATCTCTGCTATGTGTTCGACAGTGAAAAATGTGTAAGATGATACATTTATTGCTCATTATCGTGATTGCTTGGCAGAAGAAAGTCTTGGCAGTGGTCTAGACTCTTTTGAAAAACTCTATTTAAGAGCAATCTGACTACCTCACAGGTGCCCTTGGACTCTGAATACGAATAAGTAAATATTGATGTAACTTTTGAATGCAAGTCACCAACTCTGAATGCAGACTATAGAGAGAAAATACTGTTTGGAAATTTCAGATTTTTATTGTTCAAATCTTAATAATGCAGCATTAATATGTATAAATGTACTGTATTGTATTAAGACAACTAAAAATGCCTGTGTTTTCCCTGTGCTATTTTAGGCAGAGGAGATCACTTTGACTATTGGCCAGGCGTTTGATCTGGCATACAAAAAGTTCTTGGAGTCGGGAGGTAAAGATGTGGAGACGAGGAAACAAATAGCAAGTCTGCAGAAAAGAGTAAGCTTTTAAGATTTTCCACTAAACCACTAACTGTTGTAGCTTTTGCCCTTTCCTCAGACATATCCACTGTAATGACAGCACTTCAGTCATCATCCAGCACCTATCCTGGAAATTGCTTTCTACAAAAAAAAAAAAAAAAACTCTCATTGTACATCTTGAGGGAAATTGACTTCACTCTTCTCCACACAGATTCAGGAGCTTGAGACTGAAAACTCGGAATTGAAAAAACAGTTGCAAACGCTGGAGGAACAACTGCTCATCGCTCAAGTTCCTCCTGTAAGGACTGCATGGAGTGTGCGTGCGTGCGTGTGAGTGTGTGTGTGTGTGGGTGTGTGTGTGGAAATGCTGTGTGGTAACTACTTCTTAAAATCTCTGAGCTATCTGATCTCTTCTCCTGCAGTTACTTCACATTAACTCTACTAACGAGGCCTACATGCTGCAGAGACCCTCGTCTCTCTTCTGGTGTCACAATCTGACCTCCTTCTCCTGTCTAGAAATCTCTTCTGTCACACTAACGCCAATGAGCTCTCCTGACTCCAGCATATCGGCTGGAGTTTTGACTCCTCCGCCCGCCAAACCTACTCTGCCAAAGCCTCTCACTGGAGCAGGGGTCCCTCGGCCAAGAGTAATAGACAAAACAAAGCCAAACATTTCACTTTCCTTCTCTGTCACTTATTTTCTCTTTTCTCTTTTCTATACTATAGTATCATGCATGTTTTCCGTACTGTATATAGTATTTTGTGTTCCAAGTCAGTGTTTCAAAATTCAGCCAGAAAACATTATAATGCAGAAACACTCATTTATAGGTTCATCCACTTAATCCAATTTTTACAAATATTTAGTGTGTATATACAGGGGCGGGAAGTGTATGTCAAGAATGAAGCGGTACAGGGCTTGCTGTTATAGAAACATAAACAATGATGGGATGGTGTGATTCAGCTTGATATGAAGTGATATGATATGAGTTACAGTTACCACCCTGTAGTTTATTATTTTCAGCACAGCAATTTTTCAGCAGTTACATTTTTTTATTAATTGAAAAAAACATGACATACTTTTTATCCATTTATGCAGTATATGGCCAAAACTATGTGGACACCTGACCATCACACCCATATGTGGAAAGTTGGAAGCACACTAATGTATAGAATGTCTTTGCCAGCATGACGATGCCCCAGTGCACAAAGCGAGCTCCATGAAGACATGGTTTGAGAAGGTTGGAGTGGAAGAACTCGAGTGTCCTGCACAGAGCCCTGACCTCAACCCCACTGAACACCTTTGGGATGAACTGGAACACCGACTGAACCCCAGACCTCCTCACCCAACATCAGTGTCTGACCTCACTAATGCTCTTGTAGTTGAATGAACACAAATCCCCACAGCCACGCTCCAAAATCTAGTGGAAAGCCTTCCCAGAAGAGTGGAGGTTAATATAACAGTAAAGGGGGAATAAACCTGGAATGGGATGCTCAACAAGGACATATGGGTGTGATGGTCAGGTGTCCAAAAACGTTTGGCCATATAGTGTAGTTACATCCATAAAGCCAGTTAGTTCCTGTTAGCACTTGTTATAGCAGCTATAAACAGTCGTTCCCTCACCTCTTTTTTTCTCTCTCTTGATGTCAATAAGACAAAATTGTTATGAAGAAATGCAACATCCTCCATCCTTTCTCAAGTCGGAAAACATGAAGTTACAGCTTTATCTCTGACTGCTACGAAGCCCTGACACTGGAGACTCCTTCCATTAATATCTCACAGAAACTTAATTAACACATTTTTAAAATCTGCTTTTTATTAGTTTTAGATCCCCATGAAGCCATTGTTACTATAGGAATAATAACTTACTAGAACGAGTGCATTAATATAAACCTGTGATTTGTCTTGCAGCTGAAACTACTGTCAGAGCTGCTCTTATAAAAAAATTAAATCAACACCTTCTGATCAATCAGATTTGAGACTTCAACAGCACTGAAGCTACAAATAAGCTATATACTATAGATAAAAAAAATAAGTTCTGGGGTTCGTATATGATTCCCCCAGTACAAGTGTTATATACCTTCTGGTTAGAGTTTAAAATTGTTGTTTTTGGTTCATTTCGAACTTGGAATTCATGTCTTTTTTGCATCTAAAGGCTATTAATTTTAAGAAAATTACTATTATTTATAAATATGAAATGGTATCAGTACATTTTTACATTTCTCTTGATTCATAAATGGTTTTAAGGAGGGGAAAATGTGTATTTAGGGGGAAATAAAATTCCAAAATTCTCCAGCAGAATATCCACCCAAATTACAGTGAAAAATTAACTGTATTTAAGATAAGTTAATCTCTAAGTACAGTTGTAATTAATCTGGGTTTTTTTCACTCATTCATTCATTTATTTTAAAACGATCTACTCCAGGGATTCTCAGTCTGTGGTTCATAACATATGAAAGTGTCCATGATGTTTTAATAATTTACATTCACTTGCCTTCTTTGAGTTAATAACATGTTGAACTTTGAGTTGCATTTTTGTCATGTAAAACGTTTCAAGGTAGATTTGCTGATTGGACTTTCAGAAATCCACACTTGAATGCACATCTGATGGATTCAAACCAGGAATCGTAACATTGTTGCTCAGCTACACACTTTGTAGGAACTTTGGGTTCTGAATACCTCCAGAATCTTTGGTACCCTTAATGAAAATGAGCAAAAATTAAAAGAATAAAGGAAATAATAACATGTAGTAAATGGTATTTTGAGCTCAAACATACAGGGATGTTTGTATAATTTTATTAAACATGCTTTTTTTTTCATAAACCCCAGGCTTTAAAATTATAGCCACCCAATGGGTCAACTCCTTCATGCAGAACAATTTAAGCTCATTGCTATTCTTAGGTTTGTGCATGTTGGACCACAGGTTTTCAGTAGAGGAGATTAAGATGGTTGTTGCAAAACACTGACTTTGGACGTATTTTTTCCCCTCATCATCATATTATTTAAAGCTACAGTATATATGGCTAATCTTTAACCTCCTAGCAGAGGCAACCAGATTTTGCACTGAAATATCCTGGTAACTTAGCAGAACATTTGCTCATTCTAATCAAGAGTGTCCATAGTACTGAAGGATACTGTATATTACACTATGATATTTCTCGCTGTTTAATACTTGTTTAATGCACACGGATAAGTCGGCTAATTATGTGGCTCAGTTGATAAAAGGGTTGTGAAACACTGATTTTATGAAACATTTATAATAAAAACATACCAGATGTGGTTAATGTGCAGGAAAAAAAAGAACTCTGGTTCTGTAGAACTTACTGATCTTGTCACTGCTCATCTTTTCGGCAGGGGGGTAACAACTCCAAAGTTCCCACGGATATTTTCGACATGGTTCCGTTCTCTCCAGTGGCGCCCCTGGTTCCACTCCCAGCCAGTAATTCTTCACCTCCTCCACCTCCAGCGAGACCGACAGAGATCAGTCAGTTTCTTCTACAGAAATCATTTAAATGAGACCTTTTCCTCTACCCTATATTCTTTCCATGGTGTTATAGATTGAATTATACAGCTCTTTTACATGACTTCAGTGTTCTACTGAACCCCTGAACACTTAACAATAAACGTGGTGGACATCAGGATCAGCTGACCTCTAGACTCTGTATAACCAAATGATCTTGATCCAATAAGAGAAAATTTATTGCTAATGTTAAAATATAATTAAAATATTCTGAGTACTGTAGCGCTGACAGAGCAGTTTTGAATGAGATTACATTAAATTTGCCATGTATGATGAAATCCAGTGTAATTGCTCTCCAGACTACTAAAGGCAATTTCTCCATGTCCTCATCCTTATGCTTTAATTGTGTTTGTTAAACAGATTGAGTAACCATTAATGCATCTATCAAGGTCCCAATGTCATCAGTTAGAGCTGTATTTCCATCAGCTGGAGCTCTATCAGTATTCATGATAATGGTTGGGAAGGTTATTTTCTCTGCTGTGGTCCATTACACGTTACTGATTAAAACTGCAGTCAGCAGATTAAAGGATTAAATCATCTCACTAATGTATTATAGTCATAGTGTAGTGCTGATTACATGGCATTAGTTTTTCATCCTTTTCTGACTGAAGGTCTGAAGCGTAGAATAGTGTTTGCTCTATGTTTAGTTTCTGTTTAGTTAAAACGTTCTTGATTTTATATTTCTAAAGCAAATGTAACACATCCAGTGAGTATAAAGACATTTTCATAGCTAGTGAAAGTTTCTTAAACAAAAACTCCACTCTGAAACACATTAAAACACATTAAAAATGTTTAGATTGAAAACAAAAGAGCAAGAGCTTCTTTTCTCACTCACCATTTTCCAGCAACATTTAACATCATATTAATGAGAAATGCAGCTCAGAAGTAGTGGAAATATTGGTGCAAATGGTGGACTCAGTGTCCAGCAATTGTGCTGAGTTACAGCAGAGACTTGGCTCGGCTAGTTAGTGATTTTAGAGATGACAAACATGATGGCACTGATAGCGGTATTAGCATGAAATTTGAAGCTTTGAAAGCTAATCAGAGTGAGCAGTGTGTACAGATGAGGAGGTGAGGCGCTGGACAGACTAAAGGACTAAAGCACTGCTGCATCACTCTCTATAGGTCTAGATGTACTGCGGGAGAAATCCTACTGGTGCCTCTCTCAACAGTATTCGAACAGCATTATGGGTAATGAAAGTGAAAATAGATAGAACATATCAAGGAAAGGAGTTTAAATCAAAAAGTCAATTCATATTCTTATAAATAAATCTTGGATTCGACATGTTAATTATAAATATTAATATGCAAGTCATTCCGGTTGGATTTTTCTTTAAATTTAAGCATTAAACTTAAGAAAAGTTGCCTACTGTGTTTAATCACAAGCCATTAAACTTGAAGAAAGAAAAGATGTATATTTAGAAAAAAATAAAAGCAGTTCAGAATTTACAAAAGTGGACCAATATCATATTTTTATGGGCCTTTACGTCAAGCTAGACCAAGATCCTGGACATCTTTGGTCAGTTGGTGGTCACTGTATAAAGCGTGACTGTCTTCTCAAACATTAAATATGGTCTCTGTTTTTATATTTGTAGTTCATAACCTTGGTAATGATTTCTCATGCCTATATCAACCTTGTCAGTGTTGTTGATGGCCTTATGTCCATGTTGTGTCCTTCAGGAAGGGACCTGTTTGGCGCCGAGCCCTTCGATCCTTTCATTTGTGGCAGCGCTGACTTTCCCCCAGACGTGCAGTCGCGGCTGGATGAGATGCAGGTGACTGCATGTCTCTGAATTATGGACAAATAATTGTACAGTGATGGGCAAATAAATAAATTTAGCAAATGGACTGCTGCACATAGGCAGCTGCTGGAGCAGACGGTATGTGCTGGCACTGGTACAAAGTACAGACTCCCATCAGTAATTTCCATTCTTATCAATCAGAGGAAAATCTCTCCCAGTGTTTCTCCATAGCTGAATCATGGATCATTATGAGGATATGGCTTTTGCACTCTCACTGTAATTAATCTGAGCGTGTTGTCCCAGCTGTGTCAATACTGCTCTGACCCTGCTATGATGTATGAATATAGCTCTGATCTCAGCCCGAACACTGTCTGTACTGAACAAAACTCTTTTGTCTTTGTTTTTAAAGGAGCTACTTGGCAGATGTAATGTAGCCCCTTTAAGTCTCATACTAATGCCCAGTTTATCAATCCGAAAGCATATAATTCAGTAACTACCATTAATTATTCAGTAACCTTTTACAATGGGGTGGCTATGTTATAACCAATGCGTTCATTGGGGTGGCAATGAGGGTGAGGAGAATGCTAATCTACATCCATAGAAAATGACATACTGCAGTTCTTACTATCTGTGTATGGCCTGAGTAGGATCCCCATTGGACATAAAAGGCAAGGTACAAAAAAGTCATAGCTCTCCTAACATGAGGCTACATCTTATGATGTATGCTAGTGTTTTACGAATACAATGCTATTAGCTAAAAACAGGGTCATCGCTAGTGGGGTGAAACGTGGTGACAGTTATGGGGTCCCAGAAAATTTCAGTTGTCCATAGGCCCTTTGCTGTGACTGAATTGTTGTATGCATAATAAGCTGATTCATACTAATTGAAATAGAAAATAGCAAAACTACAAAATCATGTAATATTGATTAAATAAGATTAAATTTCCCAGCCAGTACCTCCCTCCAAAAATGGTTTAGTCCACTGTCTGTGGTTTGTGTGATTGAGGGTGAAGAGCCTAGTTGAGTTGCCGCATGACAAGAAAATGTCTGGCGAAAAAAACCAAAACATAAATCAGGATTCCAAAAACAGTAGGAAAAGAAGGTGAAAGAATCTGAGAGTAGTAAAGAGAGATTTTTTTAAAATGAAATAGCTACTGGCACGTTCGGTGTACAGTCTAATGATGTTTGGAGTATAGCCAGCTCCGTTAAATTACAAACCAACTAGGTTAGCTAGCTCTTTTTAGCTACTGGGTATGTGCTAGTTGTCAAGGGTGTCAGGTATGCTTTAGTCAATCTTCTTCTAAAATCTAAAAAAAGATCAGAATGCCTGTTCACTATTGTGTTCCAAGAAGAGCACAATTCTCCATACAAAGTCAACCTAGCTAAGCAAGCTTAGTTCAGTAGGACTGATGATGAAAATCTAGCTAGGAAGCAATGCAGCAAGAGGTCTGGATGATATCTAAAAATAATTATTGATATAGCAACCAGCATTTTTTTTAAATCACGATTACAGTGGCTGTGGCATGTTATTATGTTTACATTGTGCTATGCCGTGAGACTTTTTTTTTTTTTTTCATCTCAACACAAACCGTACTCCAGGCAGCTCTTTTCCTTGCAAAAACTATCTCTGTTAGTTCTTTTCCATTCACTGGCATCGGGTCACATGTCAATCACTGCTGATATCCGATTAAATCACCCTATCGACCAGGCCTATGTAAAAGTGGCTAATGTATATTTGTTATTTGGAGGCATACCATTAGCTGCCATTAGCCAGGATCATAGCTAGGACTTCTGGGCCAGTACTTAATAATGAACTGAAGAAATCCAATGTTAGCCTATAAATATTGTTAACATAAAAAGTTTGACCAGTGTCTGCCCAATTTTTTTTGTTTGTTGTGGTCAGTAGGGCTAAGGAATTGTTCACTACTGTGTTAGCTAGCTAAACTTGCTTGCACAACATTACACTGACGATGCTCACCGCCGGAAAATGAAGAAATTAACTTTCTAATTTCCCAGAGATATTGTAGTGGGTATTCTGTTATTATTCAAACTAGCCTATCACAACGGGATATATCAAATCATACAGATATACAATTCATACAGATTTGCATCATATGAAATTGATAGCCACATTGACGACAACAACATTATTAATAATAAATGGGTGGCCATGGTTGCCCCGCCCATGGAAACTGATAGGAAATGGTTGTAGTTAAGAGAGGCAATAATTAAAGTTTCACTGAGTATTTGGTTCCTTGGTGTTTAAGAGGTCAATTAGTATAGGGTTTGATCTTACAAGATGAAACAGTCACAGCTGCAAATTTAACCAGATAGCACACACACAAACATCTCACCAGTTTCAACACACCGTGAGCAAATTACATCTCAATGTCTTCACATGCAACATGTTTGCTAATTGGGTAAATATCAGCACAGCATCATTTTGGATTGCTGTTGATCCATTATCTTAATATTTTTTATAGGTTTCTACAAGTTGTAAGATTTACTGTGACGGTTGCTGATTGTAGTCAGTCGTGTTACCACATAAACAGCACCTCAAAGAAGTAGACTATATTAATATATCTGAGTATCACATGAATAAATCACCAGAAGGGGGCACTGTCTTACAACACGGAAGGGTTTAAATCACACTTTGAAGTCAATGATAGCTGAAAGGAGTATCTAAAAAAAAAAAAAAGACGTGCCAGGATTTTCCCTATTAGCAAATAAGCTTCATGCAATGTTGTTGAGACATGTCATTCTGAAATATGTGTGCTATCTGCTTGTCGTTTTTTTCCCTAATGTGTTGACATTTTTGGAAGTGATGTGACAAAACACCTATTTGATGAGAGTAAAGGATGTGACAGATGTCTTTTGGCTTTTACTATATGTTGCTTCTTAGTTAAAAAAAAAAAAAGGGTAAATGAGAAATGATGCCTGTAGAGACATCTCTCACATTTTAGTTATCCAGGGTGATTTGATTAATGCATTAACATCATGAACAGATTGAAACGTTAAGCAGAGTCAACACTTGAGCACATGTAAGTAATTCAAATTTGCTTGTAAACATTAGCAGTTTTTATACAGATACGAAACCTGGGTTATTGACTTTTGCTAGATAAACTTACTGTATGACTCATTGCTATCTGCATGGAAACAAATCCTCTGCTTATAAAATGTCACTAGAAGTGAAACCATCACAACCAGGAAATGCTTACTGACAACCAGTGTATAACAATCTGAGCGGCATAAAACAAAAAAGTCCGTCATGTGAACGTATATGCGAAATAATCTTCTTAGATGTAAAGGGAACAAATGTTAGCAAAACAGTAAGATTGTGATATAACCTCTAAGGAGTGTAATATCCTGTCTGCTCTCCTCATTAAAAAAAATATATATATATATATATATATATATATATATATATATATATATATATATATATATATCTCAAAATGCTCCATTACAATAGGTTTATCACTATTTCTGCTAGCTGTATTTTTACATCTCTGGTTTCTGTCTCTTTCCTCTTATTGCTCTCAGCGGCAGAGATGGTTTGTATTCTCTCATTCTCACATTTAAATTCATAATTCATTCACTGCTGTCAAGCTGTCGTTAACATTTTCATAGAAGTCATTCAAGTGTTTCTGTTTGTTTGGGGATATTTTTTGCACGTCTACGCAGTTTATGCAGATATTTTGGAAAAAAAGAAATAACCCCACATTATCATCTTTCTGTCTGTCTGAAGTCAGTGCTATAAAGGGTTGAAGGTGAAACACTTGTATTAAAAGTTATATCAGTGTAATGTCAAGTGTTTTGCTCTGTTTCACTTTTAATTCATTTTATATTAATTTATATTTTTATTTTTGTTTTTTTATTTTGTTTTATCAGATTGAAGTTTGTAAAGCTACTGTATTTTTAAACTGCTATTATTATTTTTCTTTCTTATACAATTTAATCTGTTTTGAAGGCATTGACTGAAGAACAGCAAATACTCTTGCTGGTATAAACCTGTGTCCAACTACAACGTACTGCGTACTGTGCCATAAAATCTTTTTTTTCCTTTCTCTCTCTTCTTTCGCTCTCTTCTCTCTTTTCCAACACATAATGTCGCTGCTTCTACATGTGCTATTTGAATATTGTTATCTTCTAATATTGAGTTATTTTCAAGATAGGTGTTACCTTTGGTCCATCACCATGAATAATATAAATAAATTTATTTGCAAGTTGAAACATGCAGACCTGTTTCACCACACTGAGACATCGAAAGCTGAATATCTCAATCCCAAATTTAGACAGAATTATGCAGGTACAGTCTAGAGGTGTGACAGTTTGACATTACACTGTGTACGTCACTTAATATAGTTGTAAAGTTAATATTATGCTACCTTGGTATTGATGATGTGACATAAATTTTCTAAATGCTGCAAGTGTCTCAAAATGTAGCAGAATTTTAGAACAGACCCATCTACTTGTTAAAACTGTAAAAAGAAAAACGGCAAGCACTTGCAAGTGATTATAAATATATATATATATATATATATATATATATATATATATATATATATATATATGGGAAGACAATAAAAACCTATCTTAGAAAACAATACCAAAAATCATAGGAGTTTGTTTTCATTACATTGCTTTAATGCTGCTGGTGCTGTTTATGCTGCTGTACATACACTACATGGCCAAACGTTTGTATATACAGTACTGTGCAAAAGTCTCAGACACCCTATATTTTTTTTTGGTACAAACTTTGTTATGGATTTTTATTTTATGACTTCTACATTATTGAGTCAGAACAGAAACATTTTAGATTTCCAAACATTAGTTTTCCAGCACAAAATTAAATGTTACAGAAAAATGTTTGTATGTCAGTAAAGAAAGCAGCAGATTACATAAGAGACACTTTTCAGACAAAAAAAAACATAATGAAGGCTGCTGGGTTTTGCTGCAAAAATAAGAAGCAAGTGTGACAGTCAAAGTCTCCAGAAGAACTTTCCTTATACAAACTGCACAAATTGTGCCTGAAACGACTGATTTATTACTGTTTACTGGTCTTTATAGTTTTTTTTTTAATGTAGAAACATTTAATCTTTGCTTTACAGTATTTCTTTGCATGTGCCTAAGACTTTTGCATAGTACAGTGTGTGTGTGTATATATATATATATATATATATATATATATATATATATACACACACACACACGCACGCAGTTGTAATAAGGTGTAATATTTGCATTGTATTTGTGTGTAATTTGCCAATGATTACATTATTTTTTATTTAGTTTTCATAATTTTGATACATTTATAGTTAGGTTTAATGCTGTAGTACGTCCATGAAACAAGATATTTCCTGTTCACACTTACATTACAGCAGCTATAAACAGTCATTCCATCATCAGCCTCTGTTTCTTCTCTCTCTCTCTCTATTGAAGATAATAAGACAGAAAATGCAGCTTGTCATTTACAGAGAAACCACAAAGCGCAAAGCCCTCTGTCCTGAAGACTTTCCTGTGACTGAAAACTTAAAGTTAGAGTTTTACATCTGACGTTTACAAAGCGCTGACACTGATGACTCCTTCATAAATATTAAATAAACATCTCCTTAGAGAAAACGTAACCATATCAAAAATTACACATTTCTTAAAGTCAATCTTAGATAATATGGAGCATCCTCAATACACATCCTTGTAAATGAGCTATCACTTTATTACAAAAACCTATTGTCTACACTACTGTCAGAGCTGCTGTTATAGAAAATTAATCAACAGCTTCTGATCAATCAGATACGAGAATCAAATGCGCTGTGGTATAAATATCATCTAACGTCATCCTGTTTGAAATTGTAATGTTGTAGGCAGATTACTCTGATGTTCAGATAATCATTTGTATGTATCAAATACAGATATAGTGAATTTTGATGCTGTTTAACCACTATTCGAAATGCGTGTTTGTTAGATAAATCTATGTAGTAGTTACTAAAATGGAAACTCAGTTTATATCAATATGTTTGAAAGTGAAATCCGTATGATTTTTGTCAGGTTTTCTGTTGTATTTTTAGTATTTTTTTTTTTATTTATTCATTCGTATGTTAAGCAACTTTTAATTAAAATGTCAAATTATTATAATTTGTTCATCTTTTGCCATTGTCCCACATCATTTAGATTAAAAAAAAATGTAACCACTATATTTGTGTAGCTTTGACTTTACTGACTGTATCATCATACTCATTGCATTGTCTTTTTTTTTGTTTTGTTTTGTTTTGTTTTTGTTTTTTTTTCCAGGAGGGGTTCAAAATGGGACTAACAGTAGAGGGCACTGTTTTTTCCCTTGATCCACTCGACGGTCGCTGCTGATGCCAAGAAGACATTTCTTTGTTACTTAACTGTTCACCCATTTGTATTAAAGTGCCAAAATTTTGGGTCTACAGTCAAGTTGTCAGTGTTTTCACCATGAGATTTGTATGTATTTGCATTTGGTATTTGGTTTACAAAAAGAAAGTATATTAAAAAGCAGAAAGCCAGATCACTATTTTTGTATGAACTGTAACAAGGTCATGGACTTTGAAGACTGTGTGTGTGTATGTGTGTGTGTGTGTGTGTGTGTGTGTGTGTGTGTGTGTGTGTGTGTGCGCGCAGGCACTGACAGATGTAGATAATAAACCCGATGGTACAACCTGAGATGAGACACACCATATTCTGTCATTGTGTTCACACAGATGTTGATCTCAATTTATACAGATGTTGATCTTTTAATTTGTTCTCACACCAGACAAAAGTCCACTTCATGACGGCATGCAGCATAGTTTTAATTAATACACTTGCAAATACTGGAATATCAAGCTTAGAAACTTAAACCCTTTTGTTAACTATAGATTAAATTTCATTTTCATTTTTTTTCCTTGTTACTCTTATCGGAATCATTGTAATATTTTCTTAACCGGACATTAATATTTTTGATGGATTTTATAACTCTGTAGCTGGATTGTTTGTGTAATTATGTGTACTTGTTCTGCATTTTTATTTGGTATTATTATCTGTTTTAGTATATTCTTGCACCAGGAAGCACTTTGGGAAAAAAAAAAAAAGAATTCTGTCCATATATTGACCTGTTTTCTTTCCTTTTGTTTTGTTTTGATTGTATTTTTTACTTTGTATGCAATATTTTAGCCTTTGCTGTTGTAGTCATTAAAGACAGTAATATGAGAGCTCTGGTGTTTTTGCATGTTTTGTTAACTGACCATTCACAGCACAGTTCATGAGGCAGTTTATCAGAAAGTAGCTCTTTATCCAGATGTGGTGTATGTTAAGGGTTTATTTTGATGTGACATGGCAAAAATACTTCACAAAGTTGCACAATAATCCTGAGTTTCTGCTTTCTTTCACTCATCACAACATTTTAAATGTTTGAACTTGTTTGATCAGTCCGTCTTTCAAATTTGTGAAGTGATTCTTTAAAAAAATGAAATGTTACGAGTTGTCGAGTTCTTTTTCTCATGATGGAAATCGAGCAGTAGTTGTGCGCCCGGTGAATTCTTCATTATGCCAGTAAACCTCGTCTTCCTCAGCGACAGCGTGGATGAAACGAGCTGGAGTCATCTTGGACTGGCCATCCCACTGGAATGATCTGGGTAAGACTTTTTTTTTTTTTAGGAAATGCTTTCTGTATAAAGCTTCTTTGTGGACATATCCCTCCATCATTTATTCATTATAAGTGTATACAAAACATATATTAAATAACATCAGAGTTAAAATAGTATTCACAGAATAGTCAACACTGATATTTCATTAAAATAGTTCAGATTTTACACAGTACAACATAAAGACATTGTCGAATAATATATTTTAGAAGTACATTAGAAATTTTGAGAATATTTATAAGAGAAAGTATTTTGATTTCTGATCTCTGATGTCAGTTGAAAGATGAATTTCAGTCTTTTACCAGCAGTATTTGAAAACAACTTAAAGAAATCTCAGAAATGAGATGATGCACCATATTAGTTCTCAAATATGTACCAAATGCGTCAATCATATGAATGTACAATTCAGTTTATTGTGCTAAAAATATTTCATGCATCAAAAGAAAAGAGAAATGAATAGGAATAATAAACAACCTTGAATGTATATATTTATATATATATATATATATAAAAAAAAAAAATCTTAACAACAAAAAGGAAAGTTGGCCTTGCCAAGCATATGTTTTAATTTGCAAAGCAATATACATTAAGGAAATATTTATATATTTATATATTTATTTATTTATTTCAGTCAGCCAGATAATTTTATAGTCATTTTCGATGACACTCTATGCAACATTTTTAGAGACTTTTTAAAGAAACGAAAAAAAAAAAAAAAAGGAAAGTGCAAGACTGGTAACGTGGAACATGCTTTAGAAATTATAGCTACTTAATGGTTAGGTTATCATGGGTGATTCTATATTATCTATATTAGTGTATTTACAAAACATGCTCAAGTTCTGCAGTAGTGGATCCCCAATGAATCCAGTGTGGTTAAAACCCAGAACATAAAATTATAGCACAAGAACAACCCATGAAACTTTTAGATGAAACTGAGATTGATGATGATAAACAAAAAACTGTTTTTAATGAGACGCTGAGTTTGTCAGTGTTGAAGAGATTTTATTTGCACCCCCTCACCCTGCTCTGTACCTTTTTTTATTTTCCTGGGAGAAGTGTTGTGACATTACATCACACCACTGACTTGTCCCAGTTTGTAAAGACGAGGTAGCTTACGCTAATGACTCGATGTATTCAGTATTTAATGGTCAATTGCATTCAAACGTCATACAATGCAAATGTAACAGAATAGAGATATCAGTTTTAGGAACAGTTTTCAGGAGAAACCACTCATAATGCCATAAAGCATTTCACCAAAACACATTTTCCTCTATAGCACCATGTGATTTGTTTAAAAACAAAAGTAGAAAAAAAAAAAAGTATCACAAAAATATTTAAATGTGTTTCATTTCTAAACTGGTCTAGCCTTTCAAATTGCTGGAATGGATGTCACAGTCTCAAACAGCAGTTGATGGACTGGAGTTCACTAATCTATCTCAGTCAAGCCAAATAGAGCCAAACAAATGCAATTTCCTGTTTTAATAGTTTAATTAAAAACTTACTAATAAGGGCCAGTTATTGGAAAGGCACAATAAATATCCTGCTACAGGGCCGGAACAGTCCACAGTACGTTATGTACAAGGCTGAGCTTGTCAGCAGTCAGTTCAAGAGTCTCAGGATTCTCTTCAATGCATCTTTGCTCTATTATTTATTTATTTTTAATTTTTTTTTTTTTTTTTACAAAAAACAAACAGGCCCAATATCGACGCCAAACTCCTGATCCGGACGACCAACGTCCACAGTGGCAAGATCCACGATAGGTAACCTCGCTGTTTTCTGTGTCCTGTACTCAAAAACAGTCTTTCCCCAGTTATTGTTTGCTTGCTGTGAAAAGAGAGAAAGAAAGAGAAAGAGCATTTAATCAGTGTAACTGCTGACTATGAGTGCTAAATATTCCTCATAAATTTTGGGTAATTCCGTTTATAAATCCCCATGGCCTGTATTCAGAGTTACATCATTTGTTGTCAGATTATTTATTTATATTGATTCATTTTTTAATTTATGTGTAGAGGTTTCGAAGGCAAATGAAGCTTCAACCACCACCTTTAAAAGAGGGAAGATCTGGGAAGATGGATGGATGGATGGATGGATGGATAGATCGATCGATCGATAGATAGATGCAATATGACAGCATAAAAACAAGAGACAATTAAAACAAGTAGAACTAGACACCAGTGCCGTCAACAAGTCTAGTCCTTTTTGTTGCTAATTTCTATGCCTCAAATACTGTTTAGGACATTTGACCTTGCTGTGACCTTGACCCTGTTTGGATCAATTCCAAAATCTAATCAGTTCATCTGCTGGTTACAATGATAATTCCATATAAATCCTACAATATAAAACATTCAACCACTCATTCTTGAGATAACGTGATCATGAGAATCTCGCACGGACAAACCCAAAAACATAAAAGGTTTAGAGCAATACTATAATACACAAATAAGCAAATGCCACAGATTCAGACATCTAATCGTAGTCAAATATATTCAAAATATTTTGAAGTTGACCATCATAAATAGTCCTAGTAATGATAATCATATTATTTTCCTATCCTTGCAAATTTTTCCACAGTTTAGAAATCTGGAAACCACCCCTGTCATTAGTCTCTTGGCCTATTAAATAGCACTTTTATTTTACAGGAGTATAAACCAGATCCTAATTATAACGAAAAAGCAGGCCAAATGTCAACTTTTCACAAGATGATATTTTTTTGCACTCAATTTACAGCTCTCTAAGGGTACTATTTAAATTCCATAGAGAATGTGGGAATCTAAGGGAGTATTAGAAATGCTTCTCCAGTTACTGATGAAGTGTAGCGAGGATTGAGGATGAGTGTAAGAGGATTGTCACACTGATTTATTTGATAATAATCATAATTCAGAATCTGATGGCACCCAGATACAGAAGCCCTGAACCGGAAGTTGTGTGAAAGTGTTATGTCGTTATTTTGACTTAATAATTCATTATTTAAACATATTTTATGTTATTATTTTTACATTTAATTTCTTTAAATAACTTTAAATTATTTTGAATAATCTCGACATTTCATTATTTCAACTTAAAATGCATCACCCCACAGTCTATCAGTAAGATTAATGTATTGAATATTACCTCATAATTTTTATTCCACGTGCTGTTTCACAGATAGTAAGCCAGACGGAATTCAGTTGACACACATAAAGTGTATGTCTAATGATTGTTAATTCACTTAAACGTGTGCAGGTAAGGTACGTCAGATTCAAACAGTCAAAATGGAGGTTATGACTACTATTAAAAATATCCATAAATTTACGTTTTATGTGTCAGAATATGCCGAAATGAGATAATAACTTGAAATAACAAATTATTAAGTTGAAATAACAAGATATTAAGTAAAAAATAATAGCATAGAGCTTTTTTCTGCAATTTGCAGTAAAATTTGCCTTCAATATCCAGAACAGAATCAGTTCCCTTTTGTATCTGGTTCCTCTTAAGGTTTCTTCCTCATGTTGTCTTAGTGAGTTTTTCCTCACTGGCTCTTACTTAGAGATCTAAATCTACATCTGGATTTTTGTAAAGCTGCTTTATGACAATGTCTATTGTTAACAGCGCTATAAATAAAACAGGACTGAATTGAATTGTCAACTGTTATTACAGCTAATAGTCAGACAGTGGCACTGGACTTGGTACTGCGCATCACTGAGTATTCAAGACTGGAGTAGCAAATTTCTGAAACACATCTCTGCATGCAACTGTCCGAGTAGCACATAAGTCTGCATATAATTCCAAATACTGATATACGCAATTCCAGGATTAACTCCTCACTACTCGTACTTTACTCAAATCTGAATATACACTCTGTGCTTGTAATGATATGTTATGGTGTCTGAAAACCAATGCTTATATTTGGTCACTTAAAAAAAAAAAGACCTGGGCTAAACTTACAGAGCAGCTGTCCTCCAGCACAGTGTATCTGAAACGATTATTTCCCTCAGCTTTGAGCTCTAAGTCATTGGAGGCCTTGAGAATGACTGCTTTCTTCAGGTTGCCAGTTGCTTCATCTCTGTAGCCCACGGTGTTCTTGCAGTGGTACGTGATGGTCTGCGAAGCTTCTTTGGAAAGCAGCCGAATGAAGGTCATCTGGACAGTGACCGAGTTAGCTGGCTGGTCTTTGTTTCCATAAGTGAACTACAGAGAAACAAAGGATTATCAGACAGTAGTTTGTGGAAATTTGATGTCATGACATCATTTTGCCTTCATAGTATAAGCAGGCCAGTAATGTTTGTTTAATTTACTGCCCATTATCAGCAATTTACAATCTGAAACACTGTTCTTTTTAATTAAGACACTAACAGATGAATAGGATATTTTTTTAAACAATATCATAATCAGTCTTTGCCAGTTGATTGTTGAAATTCTTACTATTATTTTTTGCAATGGAACTTTTTTAAGTACATTTATGTATGCAGATCAAATTTGTCAAATTAAATTCACATAAATTTGCAGACTTAATAAAACCAAAAGCTAGTCTGTTCATGGTATTAAAATTCAAATATTTATTTCACTGTGAAGATGCTTTTAATGTTTGTTGGAATATCATAATATTTTACATAAATCCGACAATAATCAACATTTTGGAAAATGTCCTCAATAATATCCTTCTAATTAGGTTTAGGAATGATCGTGTAAAATTTAATGAATGTATGTCATCTGGAAACAGAAAGTTTTTATTTTAGATATATAGGAAGAAAACATTACACAATGTGATGTCATGTGTTTCCACTCTAGTTAGTGTAGTTTATAAGGTTTATAAATGAAATTGACATGGATATCATAATGACATATAAACTGACATATATACTAGAAATCAAGCTTCAATTTCAAGTTCTTCTTCAAATTTCAGATAATGTGGTGGGCGTGAGTGGACAAAAACAATGAAATAAACTGTTTTTTTTTTTAGTTTAGATATTTACTACAGTTTACTAAAGATGCAACTTATTCACAAATCTGAAAAATTATCGTTCTTGCCAAAATTGTCATTTATATCTAGCGTCTTTATATCTTTATATCTGTAACCTTAAACTAGAGTTTGTTCACAAAGAGTAAACTGTTGACTATAAAAGTGTACTCACATAAGTTCCACCACTCATGGTTCCAAACCACACTGGTTTGTTTCCTGGAGTACTCCACCATGATTTGCGAGGTATGCTGGTAGGTTCGGCTGAGATGCACGTTTCTCCAGTCTCCATATTACAGTATACCTTAATGGCATCCTCTGAACTTCCTTGGTTTGGATCCACCCAGTATTCACCTATACATCACGCAGTAGGGCATTTTTTTAAATAATAATATATATATAGTAGATATATACTGAAGTACACTGGGGAAATTTATGTTTGAAATACCGGTCTTACAAAAATAGAAATGAGAACTTGCACCATGAGCCCTTTCATCTTTGGTTATTGTAAAAAAAAAAAAAAAAACAGTTTGGCAGTACAATGACTGGCCCTGTGGTTGACTTACCACTCTTTTTCAGCGGATAGCACTGCTTAAGGTCCTCACAAGTGCGAGCAGGGTGTTTCTTACTACCATCAGGGCTGCGCATACTCTCGATTTGGCTGCTGAGAGCCTTAAGGGTGGCCTGGACTCCTGGGTCGGCTTGGAACATGTCTGTTGAATTAGATTTGGGCAGAGCCTCATCTTCTGGGAATTCAGGAGGAGGAGGACCAGCATCGTAATCCTGAGGGCCTCCAAACATATCCTCCATGGCAGCAATTGGTGGTCCAGGGGATCCAGGTGGACCTGGAGGACCTGGCTCTCCAGGAGGTCCCTGAAAGATAAAAAAGATTAATTAACTAGGCATAGTACTTTTATAAAGAATCTGATATACAGTAATATTGGAATACATATGCAATATTGTCACCTGGGCTAGGAGAAATTTATGCTGTGCCAATAGTTTGTATGAGTGTTTTGATCAAATCTCGTGCTTGTAATGGTAACACAATTTAACAGCATTTCTTCTATAAGCATTTTTTTTCATTATTTTCTTTGAGTCATATCTAGAACAAGAACCTTCCTAGCCTCATAAGTAATTGATAATTTACCATTGAAAGCAAATCTAGACATTTTGCTATTATACAGGGTCATCTGAAATACAGTGTAATGTGATGTACATACCTCTGGTCCAATGTCTCCACTTATTCCTCTTGATCCAGGTGGTCCCATTGGTCCAGGCTGTCCAATGTATCCTTCTTTACCTGGTGGTCCTATTGGTCCAGGAGGTCCCTACAGTGTATTCCATTGAAATCGTGAATACATCATTACATGCATACCATTTTGTTCAGAGTGCATCATTAATCAACCTGTAAACTTGCTTGTCAGTTAGCAAATAGGGAAAATGCACTTACTCGTTGACCACTTGGCCCAACAATTCCAGGTGGTCCTTGGTCACCAGTGGTACCCTATATATGTATATATACAGAGCATTAGTTGTTTCAGTTTTCTATAGAGCTCAAACTACATTAGCTTGAACTTTAACAGACTTTTACAGTATGCATTTATATTCTTTTTAATACTCAGTTTTGGCCTGAGGCATGGTGGTGGTGTTATGAGTTGGAAAAATACTTACAGGTGATCCAGGAAGCCCCTGAAGACCTGTGTATCCTCTATGTCCCTTCTGTCCTCTTTCTCCATGATCACCGAACTCTCCTTTATCTCCTCTTGGTCCTTGAGGTCCCTGTCAAAAGAAAAGATCAATTTAATGGTATGCAGTCCAGAAAAAAAAGCCACAATGCAGCAGATATGCTCACATATTCAGAACATTTTAAGATAACAGAAATGTCTTACCGGGAGTCCTCTCTTTCCAGCTGGACCTGGAGGTCCAACAGGTCCTCTTGAACCCTGTCAAGAAAGTTTGTATAAATATAAAGTGTTTGCATGCAGAATATATAGCACACTCCGGGTATTAACACAAAACGTTTTTGGAATACTGTAAAGAAAAGATACCACATACCACATCTCCTCTCTTTCCAGGGCCTCCAGTAGCACCGACAGGGCCAGGGGGACCAGGAGCTCCCCTTGGCCCAGTCAGTCCCTCTGGTCCTGAATCACCACGGTCACCCTAGAGAAACAGACATAGATATGTATAGATGCTTGAAAATCCAAATGTGATCCAAACGGATAGATCCAGTTCTGTTGATTGATGTTTGACTAAAAATCATCATATAGTATATAGGTGTTACAGAATGTTCTTAGCAAAGCTCTCAGATCTTACCCGTTCACCTATGACACCTTCCTTTCCTGGTGGACCATCAGCTCCAGCAGGTCCCTATTAGTCAAATGGACAATGATTTAATGGTTGTGTTCTTTTCTTTTCCTCTGTCTCCTTATTACCTTGTTAATTACACCAAGGGTAAAATCCATGACATTTTCTTTTAGGTAAACTTTTGGTTATATCTTTGAGGAAAATTATTTATCAATACATCATTTATGGTTTTAATAACTTGAAACAAAAGCAAGACAGTTAGCACACTCACAATAAGACCATCCCCAAATTTTTATTAAAATTTGCTAATCTGAACAATATTCTGAAAAAAAGAAATGCAGGTGAGCAGTCATATCATATCCTGATGATGTTCTCCAGATTATCTCAAAGATGCTCTATGTGCTCTAGTTCTGGAGAAGATGACCAAATCTTGGATGGTCATTTGTTCTGCTAGTCCTCTGAGACCATGACTGTATTTCGACAGTCTGGAAGGACTATTACATCATGTTACCCTGCAGCATTTCAGTGGCCCTCGTTCTTGTTTAACCTCACATTTGAGGCCTTATAGCATCTACAGGAAAGTGTGGCCTTTATCTTGCAGTGACTGAAGTTTTGAAATAAGGGCTTTTCAGAGGTTACCTGATTAGATGTTGTTCCACCTGATGAACATTATATTAAATAGTGGAACTAGCACAAGCTGCATTAGATGTTACAATGTTTTTTATAACAATATAGGAAGCACTACTCATAACACTGTATACTTTTTCACCACTATAGTCAGAATAGTCTGCTTTTCCTAACAATGGCTCTAATTTTAAGACTGCTCAAAAATGCTAATGTTGCTGATTTGTTTGAATCATGCAAATGAGATATTCTGTTTGCCACTAGCATAATCATGTTTTCCCACAGAATTAGCCACATTAGCATTTTATGCCTATGAGAATAAGGATTAAACTTACATCAGGACCAGGATCACCACGAGGTCCGTTAGCACCTGGTGGTCCAACTGGCCCAGGAGGTCCTTTGTCTCCTGGAGAACCAGGAGTTCCTGCTTTACCTGGAGGACCCTTCAAAAGATATGTACATTAAATTATACAAGTGAAGCCAGCAAGGGCATGAGATCCCATTCCTTAAAATCATGTAATCTAGATTCTATATACAGGTAATTACCTCTAAAGGATAAGAAATTTTAGACATTTTAAGAAATGTTATTTTGTCATAACATTTAAATACGTTTTCTTTCATCATAAAGGAGACGTTGTAAGATATTCAAAGGTGATGCTGGTTAATTTCAGTTGTATAAATGAACCAAATTAACCATCAACAAAAATATATATGGCATTGCTCACCCAAAATGTCCATCCCACTATGTAGATTAGCATAACAGTTACGCAGGATTTAAAATTAAACTTTTTGCAATATCAATGTTCAAACAAAATAAATAAATATATAAATAAATGTCCCTTGTTACTTTAAATTATTTTTGTTAATACTTGATACTTGCTAAATTATAATTAAATAAATTAACTAATTACATAATGTGAACTATTAAATCTCATTAAACTATTAAACCTAAAAATTAATTTCATTAATTTCATTTTATATTTTAAACAATTTCAATAAAATTATTTTTTTTCCTTTCATAAATATTTTTATGATTATACATATATTATATTCTTCATAGAAATGGAATTTACACCCCAGGGACATGAGAAAACATTTAGTTTCTGATAAGTGTAAAACTCGACATTTTGTTTAATATGCAAAAAGTGTAAGTTTAGAAATTATTGTTCAACATCTTATCTTAGAAAAATAATTGTACCAGGGACACACAAGTCATCGTATGACCCCTTTGCTGGTACTTTGCTTAATGGTTTGTAATATTTTCAGCATCATATATAGCAGTGCATTTATTATGAGTATGAAAAGTGACATATTTACATATTTGTTGCTGTTTTTCAATATGTATAGGATACTTACAGCTGGCCCAGGTAGCCCTAACATTCCACGCTCTCCTCTCTGTCCAGGAAGACCAACAATTCCTCTTTGTCCTGTTGTTCCAGCAGGACCTGGTGGACCATCAGGACCCTAAACAGAAGATTTTGTGGTACTTTTGTCTGCTTTTTCCTTACATATAATTCACCAAAATGGTACTCGAGCTAATTTGAATACAATCTAGTGAAGTCCAGTTAGCATAGGCTACATATTTGTATACTGACAACTTAATATTACTATCTGATTAGTCGTTAGCATTTAGTTATCATTCGCTTTATCAGAGACTCACAGTGGATCCATCCTCTCCAGGGTCCCCCTTGTCTCCAGGGCTTCCAGCAGGCCCAGGTTGGCCTCTTTCTCCTTGGCGTCCTGGTGGTCCATGATCTCCACGAAGTCCAGGTGGACCCTCTTTTCCAGGAGGACCAATAGGACCAGGCTGACCAAGAGAACCCTAAACGACAGAAAGGATTCACTCAGTACATATGCATTATTTGTATTTGTATATTGCACAATGTTTTTTTAACTCTATATTACTGGCATACTCACTGTTGGACCTGGTGGACCGACTTTTCCAGGAGATCCAGGAAATCCAGTTGGTCCCTGGTAAATTAAATATAATTGTTGGAAATTTGTAGCACAAAAGCAAATGATGGAAGTCGTTAGTGACCTTCATTCCCAAAGAAAGAAAAGGCCTAAGAACATACGTTTTCTCATGCATATGTATACTTACAGGAGCTCCTTGTGTCCCTCTACCACCCTTTGGTCCAGCCACACCAATTGGACCCTATAAACACACATTTAAGCATGGTCACATTCAAAGAAAACTCTTTGGTAGTGCTTTAGTACATCTCTATTTTGTGTGATTTTTTTTAAAACCTACTACAGGGCCTGGAGGTCCAGACAACCCCTGATGTCCAGGAGATCCAGCATCTCCTTTTTGGCCTGGCTCGCCTGGTTCTCCTTTCACTCCAGGCTGACCATCAGGACCCTGAAAAATTGACAGGAAAACCAAGAATGTGTTCATTTACTGCCTAGTCTGTTCATTTTACTGACTAGTCAATTACTCATTCATATGGTATGTGGAATCACTACTGGCTGTGCTCCAGAGTATGATTTTAGCATTAAAATATAAGTTTTTTAAATCAACTTACAGGTGGTCCAGGAAAGCCTACAGGACCCGTAGGCCCGGGCTCACCACGAGATCCCTAAAATATAGATATAATATTTACTATCAAGTATGTGTTCATAATTTATGCAACAGGAGCATTAATTATAATATGTGAAGCCTAAAAGTTGACACACCGGCATTGCTCTTGATCCATAAGGCCCAGGTGGTCCTTTAGGGCCAGGTTCTCCCTGTAAAAAGCATATATTAGATTCTGATGGGTATTTAATATGGTATAGTTGAGAATCTCTGATACATCAGGTCTACATACCTTTTCACCACTCGGGCCAGGAGGTCCTGGAGGGCCAAGTGGTCCTGGCAAGCCCTGTTAAAGAAAGCAAGATTATGTAATCATCACTTCATGCATTTAAAAGGGTAAATGACCGAAGAAGGTAAGCACTCTATCTATGGTTGGGCAAGCTAATACAAGCCTCCTAAAGAATTCCTTTACCGTTTCACTCAACACACAAACTGTGCCAACATCCACATCTGCCTTTATGTCAGATTCTATGTGCTCAAAAAGTCAAGCAGTACTTCCCAATTGTCCTTGCTGCTTTTTTTTAAAAATGTGTAACAGGGAGTTCTTCAATAACCATGAAGTATCAGGACAGAATAATTTGAGATATATAAATGGAGGAATAATCTGGTTAATCTTACTCTTGCGCCATCGTTTCCAGAAGTACCCTCTGAACCTTTCTCTCCTACTGAACCCTGTTAAGTTGAGGTGAAACATGTTATACATTTGCACATAATGCATTCACTTAACTTGTGATTCATCTTGTTGTTTTACTTACTCGATCACCCTTAGGACCAGGAGGGCCAGAGATTCCCCTTTCTCCAGGCATTCCTTGAAGACCTGGAGGACCCAGATCACCAACAGTACCAGTAGGCCCGGGACTTCCCTGTGAACAATGCATTAGCATTCTACGTTTGTTTGGGGGATTATTTCACTTTTGAATACAATGACTAATAGCTGAATCCTACAAAGCATACATACATATATATATAATGTGTGTGTGTGTGTGATAAATAAATCAATATGATGAACTTTTATTAATCTCTCATAGTAAAATGAAAAAATTAAGGAAATTAAACCACAAGAGGTTGTGTTTTACAACGATTTTTATCACAGCTAAGGCTATTCTTAGGCACAAAATGAAGCAGCTTATTGCTTTTATGAAATGGTGACAAAAATAATATTATAAAATCATTAATTTTTTAAATAATATTCACAATAAACAATTCTTACACCATGCAATGTAGTCAGTTAACAGTAAAGTCTGGCTGCTAAGCAACCTGGGCAAAGATTACAGTATTCTATGGATAGACCAACAGCCTAAGTGTAACCATTTTATTGGTTTAAAACCTGGCGCATTAATACAATTCAATTATTGTAATGTGGTCACAGGTGTGTATATAGAGGATTTTACAATGTCCTCAAATGCAGCTCAGCCAGTTAGATTTGTAAAACTGAAACTATAATAGTACGGAAGTCAGATTTACCTTTGGCCCATCTGGTCCTGGTGCTCCAGGGATACCCTTGGGTCCTTGCAATCCAGGAAGCCCAAGCTCCCCTCTCTCTCCTGGAGTTCCACGCTCTCCCTGTCACATATATACATATATGGTTAATATGTCTACATGTATATACTCTCTCCCTGTTGAATATATACATGTATATCTGCTTGTATTTTATTGGCTTTATTTCTAATTAAATTGCCCAACATATAACCAAAAGATTGCACACTACAATATATCTAATATGCAAGATTATCGCTGACATAATTTAGACCTACTAGACTGTTGTGTTTAGTCAGAACATAACTCAAAACTCATACCTTAAAAAAAAGAACCAAAAAAGTTGAGAGCTCCCTGGAGCCAGTAACAGAGATTAAAATTTTATACAACATAGTTACAGTAAGAAGTAAAGAGGAAAACACAGCTCACCCTTGGTCCAAGTGGTCCCACAGGGCCTCCCTCACCAGGAATTCCCTAAAAGAAGGAAAAACTCAAGATTCTTATTGAATTTTTAATAGAAGATGCAATGGAATGGGCTCGTAAATAACTGAGACAGTTAGATAATATGAATTTGATATTTTATTTCATTCATGTAAGCTCATAGCCTTACCTGATCACCTGGTTTCCCTCCCTCTCCAACTGGGCCTGCTGGTCCAGGCAGTCCCTGAGGAACAACATTAAAGTGGATTACATACTCAGCAATATATATTTATCTAAGCAACATCTTGAAATTCTATATTTGAACCTTTATCAAGCAGTTACTATTAATTGCTTACCTGGAAGCCATGCATTCCAGGGGGTCCCTGTTCTCCTCTGTCACCTGCTGGTCCCTGTAATATTGGAGTAAAGCATCCAGTACTGTTATTGCTGGTTTTGAAATCATTGTAATGCAAAAGAAATATAGGCTCAGAATGAAAGTGACAAACTTACTGGAGGACCAGTGGGACCAAGTGGCCCAACCTCTCCTTCCTTTCCAGGTAGACCCTACATGAAAACCAAGATTACACATTAAGATGAGTGCATTAAACATGATTTGTTATGCTTTGGAATGGTGTTATAGTTATTATTGATGGTACTCACTCGCTGCCCTGGTGGTCCTGGTGAGCCTTGTTCACCTGGTTTACCTGGATCCCCCTGAATTATGCCATAATGCAAAATTTGATTTCTTAGGGAATGTCAGAACAGTCAAAAAAAATGTAGTTTATTAGGCAATAATTATTTATAAATGTAGAATGATCTTGATAAGTTGACTCACACTGAAGCCTCTGGGGCCTGGGAGTCCCATCGATCCTTCTGGACCTTTGGTTCCAATAGACCCTGGAGGCCCTGGACGTCCATCTTCACCTGTTGGACCCTACAAGGAGCACAGCGAACTATGTTTTGGCACAGTTATCAGGCCCAGTTATAACAGGTAGGAACTGATAAATTTCAGTAACATTTTGTAACATTGAGGAAAAATAAAACAAAGTAATGCAAGCTATAGACTTCATTATCCCAAAAAGGACATTTAGCAATAAACAAGGAAAAGTCAAGCAAGTTATGGCTGTGAAATTTTGGCTAAACTTACTAGAGGTCCTGGCTTTCCCTCAGCACCCTGAACTCCAGGAGTTCCAGTCAAACCCTACAGTAAATCAGAATAGCAATACTTCATCAACAAAATCATCAAAAAGGGAGTAATGAGAAGTAATGAAAAAGAAGATTGTTTGTTGATTTTACCCTTGCACCTGGGAGGCCTGGTTCACCTGTTCTACCTGGATCTCCAGTAGAACCTTTGGGCCCAGGAACTCCTGGTATTCCACGCTCACCTACTGCACCCTTTGGTCAAAATTGATTGAAAATAATTATATGTTTTGATGGTGAAGTATTGGATGATTCGATTGCGTCATGCTTTTGATTATCTACTTACTTTGGCTCCTTGTAATCCATCTTGACCAGGAAAACCACGATTTCCAGGAGCCCCCTGAAATATTAATGAAACAAACCATAAAATGTAATTTTATCTGGCCAATGGTCATTCTTAACATGTGATAAAGGATAAAGAGAAAATCTGACTCACTCTCTCACCAACAGGCCCAAGTGGACCTACAGATCCAGGATCTCCTCTAAGCCCTCGCTTTCCCTCTTCTCCTTGAGGCCCAATCACTCCCTGTGCTCCTGGAGGACCCTAAAATATGAAATGCATACTTTCTTACATCTAAATTTCTTACAGATTTATTCAGATCTCACACTTTATCAGTCTATTCCAAACTCAAATCAAGTCAATTTTAATCATAACTTACTTGTTCTCCTTTAGGTCCAGCTTCTCCTTTAAATCCAGGAACACCAACGTCTCCCTAAACAGAGGTAAAGGTTAACTGAAAATATAATCTGCAATGAAGTCCAAATCCAGTTGATGTTCAGGAAGGTCAAAACGACTCTAAAACCTACATTTACACCTCAGTTAGGAATTACCTTTATAAAAAGCAACTAGGAATCTGAATGGATGCAGGCCTCTAAAACGTCTTTATATATTAATTCAAAGCCTCTGTTGTTGCATTACTGAATTATATAATGTTTGATACATCATTTCTGAATTACAATTTCAAATATAAAAGTACCACTTACACCTTGGCCTTTGATACCAGGCTGTCCAGTGCTTCCCTGAGGTCCTGGAGGACCAGGTGGACCGGGCAAACCAACAGGCCCCTGTGGTCCAACAGTTCCCTAGAAAAAACCACCATAACTTTTAGGGTTTGTTTCTGTAGGCTTTAATTCCTAGCTTTATTTCAGACACACCACATAACTGTAATCATAAATGCTCTTGTACATACCACTGGGCCTTTGGTGCCTGGACCTCCATCTGTACCCATTGGGCCCTATATTGTTCAAAATGCCATAGAGGTGCATAAAAAAGTTAGATGTTGTTAATGCATGAGATCAACATGTTTTTGTGAGGATAATGGAAATTTTGATTGAATACGAACTTGTAAGCCAATTGGTCCAGGTCTGCCTTGTGCACCGGTCTCTCCTCTTGGTCCCTGTGGTCCTTCAGGGCCTCTAACTCCTGTAGGTCCTGGCTGACCCTATTAAACAAAAAATAATGACTAATTAGAATCACAGATTTTTAAGTATACTGTTTTTAGTGATTAATTTATGATGTTTATTATATGGATATGGATTATGGATATGGGTGATGGAAAGCATACAGATACTGGCATTATGTTACACCCCAAGAATATACAAATTGGGGGGGGTAGTGACAAGATACAGATAAGATATAACAGCATATAATTGTTTGAGAATGTCTTGTTATATTTCTGTTTAGAATAAGGAATTACTGTTAGTGCTCATCGCTTACCTTCATACCTGGTGCTCCTGGATAGCCTGGAGATCCGCTAAGTCCCAAAGGACCCTAAACATTGTTGATGATTTAAAGATCAATTTCAAAATTCAAGGCCTTTATTTTTTGCTCTCACAAATCTGTTAGTAAATCCACAATGTCTTACCATTGGGCCTGGTTTCCCAACATTTCCTTGAGCACCACGCATACCCTAAAGTGTAGAAATGAATAAATTATGAGTAATATCTATTGTCCAAACATATAAAGTTCTAGATTACATTATAACTTGAACTAGAAGAAATTTATTTCTTTAAAATGAAATAAGCAATCATGGTTATGATAACACATTGCTAGCCTTGAGTAATGATTTCATAGTTTTTATTACTTTAAGTGACAAAGAGCTGTGTTGATATTAACATAGTTAATACAAGTTGCTACATATTGCTAGCCTTGAGTAATGATTTCATTGATTTTACTGTTTAAAAGTAACAGCTATGTTAATAATAACAGTTAGCACAAGATGCTAATCATGACTAGCTGTGAGTAATTATTTAGTTTTTTTGTTTACTTTTTATGCACTTCTGTCATTGTTTTTGTTGTTATACTCACAGGTGCACCACTTGGACCTGGGCGTCCTCTCTCTCCTGGCATTCCCCTTGGACCCTATATCGAGAAATAAACGATGCTTAATCTGTCATTTTTAAACTGGTCATGAAATGAAATAGCCACTGGCACTCTGCGCTGCTAATAGATTCACTTCATCTGTGAAAAGATTATGTGAAAGTTTGAACTTGGCTTACCATGGGGCCGGGAGCGCCCATTGGACCTGTTCCACCAGATTCACCCTGAGGGACAAACAAATGAAATGTTAATGGAAGAAGGTTGAGCACATATTCTGGGAATTATTACACCGTAATGTAATCAAACATAATCAAGCTGCGTTTCTCTCAGCCAAACCGTGTAAGTGCCAGAAACCTGTTAGAACGTTACAGTGAATAAAGAATCCTAATGAACAAATTATACCTTTGATCCAACTGCTCCACGTTCTCCCTTTAGGCCTTCTGGACCTTGGTGTCCCTGTAAAATAGAAAGGACATGGTTGTAATAGAAAAATCTGTCTTACAGATGATTTACATTACATTTTTTTTTTTTAGCAAACTTAGTTTCATGTTCCACCACTAGTCTGCACATCATGCTGTGCAATTGAATTGTTTCCTCAGATGTAACTCAATGAAAAACAAATGGCTAAACTGCTGATTGGCTTATTTTGTTACAAAGAACAATATTCTGTAGTTAGCATTCATCTGGTTTCACAAATTTATACATTCTGCATGCGTAAAAATTTACAGATCTTTTCTGGAACAGGACATTCTAATGATTGTCTTAAAATGATCATTTTTAATTAATAATTTACTTTCAATCTACAATTTGGGTAACAGGTTTGTACATTTAAGTGACCTTGTCAGTCAATAACATAATATTATTAAGAATCAGAAAAAAAAAAGGGATTCCAATAATCTTCTTCTCATGATCTTAAGGAAATTGGATGATGCAACTTTCTGTTGAACATATGACTTGTGGAATGTTCCAAATATTTCATGGGATGAATGTGTTCAGGTAATAGGGTTGAGTGAAACTAAAATGTAAATTTTTCATAACATATAATGGACAACTAAAAGAAAAGGATGTTTCAAAAGTGAGATGGTATGGTCACACATTAATGTAAAAATGAGATTTTAATAATTATATTTCAATGTAATGTATAGTTATAATGGGCTGGGACAGGCAAAAATGAAAAAGGGACTCTTTACATATGTTTAAAATATCTCTTATGTTTGTAAAGGTATTGGCACCCCCATCGTGGAATCACCTATGTCATCTGGAATATTATTGATTCAAGTTATAAGTAGTAATTTTCAAATGGAGTTATTGAATTCACTTATCAGGAGCAGAAAGGTTTTTTCTTAGAGAAGCCAGATAAGAAATTCCAGCTGTTGTGATGATTAGGTCAAAGGAAAAGCAGTGGCTTGAGTGATTTGATGGTATCCAAACATTTTACTCACTCTGTGACCCTTCAGACCTGGAGGACCTGGTGTCCCAGGAAAACCTCTCGCTCCCTAAACCCAGAGACAATAAAAAAGATCAGTGTCTGTATGTAGTTATAAATATCCTTCCAATAGCAATGCTTTAATGTAGATATGACAAATGGTTTAAACCATACCGCAGATCCTGGGAATCCTGTCTCTCCTGTACTTCCTGGTGTCCCTGGTTCTCCCTAGACAAGATATAGCAATTTTATTTGTACAGGACATTCTTTACATTCTAATGTTATGCATCAATTAATCGTTTAGATCATAGCCATATACAGGCACATGTGTAGGACACAAAATGTTATGTAAATGTTCTACTCACATCATCCCCAGGCTTTCCTGAAAGACCTTCGGGTCCCCTCTGACCAGCAGGACCCTAGAGATCAAGAAGAACCTTTCTGAGATCTGTGGACTCCCTGACATATTCTTCATATGATAAGCAGTTTTTTTTTTTTTTTTTAATATATCCTCTCCTTATATCTGAGCGATTGATGGCACAGAGTGTGATAGCGGTTCTCATTCTGTCAAACTTTTTCTTATTAAAGAATTGGTGTATTAGCACTACATTAAGGCCTTGAGCTGATAAAATATTCCTGCAGTTTTCAAACTTGTGACTAAGACACGCTGTAGTCTGTGATGTGATACAAAAAAAAAGCATCTTAATCATCCCTTGGTACATTAATTACAAGATAGTGGACAAAAAAAACTGACCTCTCTCTCTCTCACTCTCACTCTCTCACTCTCTCATTCTCTCTCTCTCTCTCTATAGAAGAGAGAATGTAATGGATCTTTTTATGATTATTAATTAGGTTTTGTGCTGTTGTGTAGAACTTTATAAAACTCTGCAGACACTAAATTAGCATATAATCTAAAATTTATATCCATAATAGTTGCTGTTTTGCTTAAGGAATTTACCTCTACAGGTTTGATACACCACCTGAAAGCAGGATATCCTGGTCAATAGTAAAGTCACACTCTTTACTATATACAAAATGATAGAGTGAGCAATGTGCCAAGCAGAAGGAGACAGAATTAGTTTTTTTTTATACAAATGTATTCAATAGTTTGATCATGGAAGGTAATTCTCTTAGTTAGCTCTATAGAGGCTATTGACCAGGCTCAGGCCAAGCTCTACATTCTTGTTCAAAAATATTGACCCAGGACAACAGAGTTGGACCTATATCTCTGCTTTCATTGTAAACTGCATCTCTCTCACTGAAGGTACTGAGAAGCAGTGATGCTCTAAAGCAATCATCCTCAATCTTAACCTCAGGGAGTTTGTGTAGCTGCAGGTTTTCATTACAGCCAAATAAAATCCACATCTAATAGTTGTGTGAAGACCAAGATATATTGATTAAACAAGTGGGTTCAGGTGTAGCTCCTGTTTGGCTGGAATGGAAACCTGCAGCCACAACAAGAAGATTGACGATCCTGATCTACAGTCAGTGATTTTTGCTTCCACATGGTATGGCTGGGTGATTTGAGGTGAAACAGTTACTGAAAGTTCTCTTACAAAAGCTTTCAGTTGCCCAGTGTCAAGTAATTTAAGACAAATTACATTTAAAGACATTTTATTTGGACATATAAAATCACTGTAAAGGCTTTTTTTTTTTTTTTTTTTTTTTTACAGGAATGGACGCAATATGAAACACAATATGAATGTGTGTGGAAATAACATGTTGACTGCCGGTTTCTGGTTGACAGTTCTTACCATTTGTCCTGTTTCTCCAGGTTCACCAGGGGGTCCCTGAGGTCCTGGGGGCCCCTAAAGAAAAAGACAAGTAGAAGTGGAGTTATTAGAAGTTGTAAACTTGAAAACCTGATATTAATATTTTGATGTGTTATCAAATATATATTTGTTTTTGTTTTTGACTTACTGGTAGACCATTGGGCCCAGGTGGTCCTCTTGCACCTGCCTCCCCCTAAAAAGATCATTTAAAAAACGTACCAAAAAGGAACTCAGCTATTTACTTAGATAACATGGGTTTGCTCAAAGTTGTCAGCTACAGAACAAGGCCTGATCTGCTCTAGGAGGACATGTGACAAGATAGCATAAATGATATTACTCAAGATGCCACAACCAAGGTCAAGTCCGATAGTTTAGATGAACTCACGATATTAACATTCTTGTCAATTATCTTTGCTAGCCTGTACCTGCTATTTAGACATGGCAAATTTCACGTTGTTCAAGACTTAAGGGTTTGAATCACTGCTTTTTACCCTTTGTCCAGGAATCATGGCATGCTGGCCTGCTGCTTTTTCACCTCCAAATCCTTCTGCCATCTGAGAGGACAGCTGGCCCTAAATAAGTAAATAAACAAATGACCAAACAAATAAACAGAAAATGCAGGAAATTAGATGCTATGCATGTTCTATGCATGCATTCATGTAATGTAGTTGAATTTTATGATGGGAAACATGGCACAATATGCAGTACACAAAAAATACAATAGTAAACACATACAAGTTAAAGTTCCATTAAAGGTATTACTTAAATTATATTTAAAGGTCTATTTAAACATGACATCACAGTGACAGAAAAGAGCATTAATCATGGCATTAATGTTATGTTGTCATACTGGCTAGGCCTACTTTAACTAATTGAACTAGTCTGCTAGGTGCAATTGAAGAAATTATATTATTACATTTTCCTGTTCTCTTTCAAAGGAGCGGATTAGCATGCATTTAATTCAAAGCTTTTAGAAGTGTTGCTAAAATTTCTCCATAATTTTCCTAGGCAGTAATGAAAGCAGATGTTTCCCAAAGACCTTATTAATAAACCTCCACATTAACTTCAGGTCTGAATGGCCTTTTTTTTTTATCAAAACAATAAGCAAACATTTATTGTATTATTTATTGTATATACTGTAGTACTCACTCCAGGAGGATGGCCTGGTGGTCCGGGTTCTCCTGGTTGTCCAGGAATGCCAGGCTCACCATCGTATCCAGCTGGACCTCTTGCACCCTACAACCAAGGAATGATTTAAAAAATATGTTTTGCATTCACATGTGTCCATATTGGTCATGGCCTAGCTTAGTGAGAGAAATGTTTCTGTTTCTTACAGGTCTTCCCTTGGGTCCCGGATCTCCCCTTAATCCTGGGGCGCCTGGTGGTCCCTGTTAATGACATATCAGTAAGGCAAGTTAATAACAAAAAAAATGGCTGTTATAATGTTTTCTATGGATTAGTCCATTATGATTTATGATAATTCCTAAATAGGCAAATTAATTTGCTAGAGGGCAAAAAAATTAATTTGTTTGGAGAAAATACAATTGCCATGTTCTCTACTGCCATCTGGTGTTCCAGAGAACTAAAAATCAGATACCGGTACTGTATAACAAAAGTAGGAAGGTAAGGTATCATGCGTCATCTACAATAGTTCTCTCTGTGGGATATCGATAAAATTTTTAAATGAACCAGGTTCCTAGCTTACCATTGGTCCTGGTCGTCCTGGAAGTCCCGTTATCTGTAAGATATCATATGCATTCTTATGATATTGTTTACAATGTGTCATCACATTATGTCACAACACATCAGCTTATGCATGCAGTTTATGTGATATATGATTCAAAATCATACATACAATTGGCACATCTCCAGGTTCACCCTTCTGACCCTGAAAATTAACATAAATTATCTCAGTTACAGCATGCAAAACAAGACAGAATGGCTTTGCAAAATTTGTTGATCACAAAGGATGATTAGATACTAGAAAAAAGCTTACCTTATAGACTCTGTCTGAAAATGAAAACATGACACAAAGTAGGTCAGTCCTCCATGATCATTAATCAAATCAAATCATATTCAGCTATAGTAACAGATATGAAATATGATACACCAGAGGTTCTCACATTTTTTTTAAATAAAGAATTTTCCACCCACAGAAACCCAAGTTAACATTGTTTAGAGCACTATATTTGAGTTATTCAGTTAAGTGACTAGTCAAACCAGCTAATAACTATAAGAGCTCAATAATAATTATAATTACTTTGTTAATAATGGGTTGTGTTTTCCACCACTATAACAAAATTTAAAATAATAATAATAATAATAATAATAATAATAATAATATCACCTGGTGGTCCCCAGACCCCACTTTGAGAACTATGATAGATGCATGCTTATTACTAATTTCAAGTTTTAATACTGCACATACTGTTTTGGCCACCTCCGCCGCCGCCGCCGCCGCCGCCGCCGCCATCTCTGTCTGGAGTGGTGCTTTGGCACACTGGGCAGCATTCACCTTCAGGAATGATGACCTTCTCACAATTGATCACCTCATCACACTGCACGTCGTCGCACAGGATGGTGCCACTGTCGCACACACAGATCCGGCATGGCTCAGGTTTCCACACGTCTCGGTTGGTGTAGACCTGCCCGTCCTCGAAGCAGCTGAGGTCATCTCCTGCAGAAAAGGAATGACCGTCTGAGGTCAGCAGATTTTCTTTTGCTTTTAAAGTATGTAGTCAAGTCTGAGATGTTGTTTTTATATTGACCAGACAGGCACATATTCTTTCTGTGGTGTTTCTTTAAAGCCAAACCAAAGTGAGAAAAAGTAATTACTGGAAAAAGTTCTCTGGTACATGGTAATGGGTAGATGTACTCTAATTTTCTCCATAGACTTAAGCTGATTCATAAGAGCATGATCCAAGTCAACATTTTTAAAGAGTTCAGAAGGTTTTTAAAGGTTTTTTAATAATAATTTATTATTATTTTGATACAGTGTGTATTACATAGCACTCTAAAATCCCGGTAACACATAACACTATATTAGAAATGCTTATTTCTGCAGTATTGGAATATACTACTATAAATAGTACAGATTTGCTGAATATGGTGTCCTATATAAACATATCAGCCAACTTCAATTTAATTAAATGCTAAACTGACCACAGCTAATAGATGAACAGCAGGTGGCATCCATGAGCTTCCTGTTCTACCTTTACTGGTACCTTTATCACAGAAATGTGCATCTCATCTGCACCTCCAGGCTCACTGGATGAGAGAGAGCAGCACTGAATAATTGTTTCTGATGATGATATACAAATGTATGTATGGAGATGGATATAGGGTCACTACACTTCTGCACCAGTTCATAAATTAACATAACTTGTTGCTAATAAAATAGTTGATCAACCCCCAATCCCATAAAATATAAAATACTGCCAGTGAAGGCACTTTTTTTGACCAAACACAGCAGTTTTTAAAAGCCGTCCAAGCCCTAACTCAGATTCTTGCTCACCATACTCCTCTGATAAGAAAGGTATCTCTCATTCACTCTGGGAACTAGATCAAACAGTCATGTAATTCACATTGCTTCAGGTACTTGAGGTTAAGAAATCATATTTACGTGCTCTTGGGCAAGAGGCAACCAGGGCAGGAGATACTGTGAGTGAAAATCCAGGAAACGGCTGTATAAAGTGCTGTTTTGCAGTGAAAGGCTAATTCGCATGTGTGAAGGTGGTGGACTCACTTGAATTCCTTTTTGCCCTGAAGGGGGTTGGGATGTTGCAAGTATGAGTCATGCCAAGTTCCAGAGGGAGATCTGCTGTATCTGAGAAGGACCATATGGTCCAAAAGAACCTCACAGGAAGGACACGCACAAACACACAGAACTGGTAGGAACTTACCCTAGCAGTTTTATATTTAAATCTGACCTGAATGATTTATAGTGTTTTCACGTCTGAGTCAGTGGTTCTGTGACAAAATCCTTCTTTTTATTAATGAAAGGTCAGAATTTTTTCCAAGACCAGATTAAAGACTTATAAATGTTGGTCTATTCTCAGTTCCTGTCTTGGGAAGGGGGGGAGACAAGAAGAAATGTCTATTTTAAAATGCAAGCACTAACCAAAATTCACAATGGTCTCATAAAGGTAGACTAAGCCTTAAAATCAAATACCAGATAAATTGTAATCAGGATATAATGTACATTTAGGGTTAAAAAAAAAAAAAGGCACAGTTTGAAAACCAAGCAGAGCTATTGACAACTACAACAAAAAAGTTGGAAAATGTCGTCTTGCTATAGGGGGTTTTTTGAGAGTAGTTTGAGGAGCATTAGAAATTTATGTGGAGAGAAGTGCAGTTCACAAGCCAATTCTGAAAACCACACCAGTGGGCTTCTGAGAAATCTCCTTTTTTTCCTAATTCATTGCAGACCCTGCAGTTTTAACCGACGTGTCTAAAGGCACTGACGGCAGTGGGCGCATGACCCTTTAAGCGTTTCTCCTGATGCTGATTTTCCAGCTCGCTGATATGCCCATTTAGCTGTTGCTTATGCTCAGGATTTGTCTTGTGTCAGTCCAGGGCTTGAGTCCAATCTAAAGAAACGAAGCCCTCGCTCACTTCCCCTGAAAATTGCAAGAAATGCAAAGTTGCTGTTTTTTTGTAACTCTTAATTTAAGACAGTGATGCTCAGTCACAATTCTTTGGTAGTGACTGAAAAAAAATAACTGTAAAACTTTGTGGTTCAAACTGATAAAATTTTGGATAGGCTGAGCTCAAAGGGAATACACTTTGGATTTGATTTATACTGACGTGTAAAATCCCACACCCTCACACTCTAGTTTCCTGAGATAACACAATCTAGTGCTGTTCCAGCTCCATGCAGTTCCACCAATACATGCAGAACCTAGGGGGTAAACTGTGAAACATATTAAGCAGTTGCAGAGGGCTAGGGGGAGCAAAAGTATTGCTTTATGTGTTTTTCCCATCTAGGATGGGAATGCTTATGTACTGTGTTCAGGGATTTCTCTTTGGCCTCAGTTTCTAAAGGTTTAGAAAATGACCCTATGGAAACAGTGACTCATTTAATAGAATTTGTTTTTCCAGCTACAGCTATAGACATGTTTCCGAGAGAGATGAAGCACATTTATCAGCCACTGAGCCTTGCAATTTTTTGTCCACACTACAGCAGATGTTTAACTTCAATTTGATTTGATTATGCAGTGGTTAATAATGGCTCTGGCAAAATCTTACACTTTTAGAAAAAAAAATAAAGGTTAATTTTTTTAAAAGAGAAAGAAACCACATATTCTTACATATACAATTACAAGACAGTAAAATTCATTTCTTTGCATTTCTCAGCTTGGTAGAAACAGGGACACAGGGTCAGTCGTGATACAGTGCCCTTGGAGCAGAGAGGGTTAAGTGCCTTGCTTAATTGCCCAACAGTGGCAGATTGGTGGTGCTGGGGCTTGAATCTTGCTCATGACCTTCTGATCAGCAGCCCAGAGCCTGAATCATAGAGCCAACACTGCCACCCACGGATTTCTTGGTTTGTCCCTCTGGAAGAACCCTTAATGGTATACAGCTGAAAGATTTCCCATCAAAAAACATCCAAAGTAGAATCCATTTAGGAATCTAGGAACCCTTAACTATCCAAAAATCCTTTGTGGAACATTTTATCTAAGAGTGTACACTTTTTCAAATAAAGGTGCCAGAAAATATTCTACAGACCAACTGGCTAGACCAGGGGTTCTCAAACTTTTTGTAGCCAGGTGTAATTTTAACTGTAAAATAAACTCCATGAACCCCCTCAGTACAGATTTTGTTTCATGAAACTAATCCAACTATTCAAATACATTATTCTGACTCTTTATTGGACCCACTCTTTATTGCACCTTTTTTCCATGAACTTTCCACCAACAGAACACATTACATCCAAGTTGACATTGAGTCATTTTTGAGTTATTCAGATTTGGATTTTACATTTCAAGTGATCAGTTAAATGGGTTAACTATAAAAACTATTATATTTATATTATAAATATAATAAATAGTGGATTGTGATTTCCACTACTGTAACAACATAAAAAAAATCATGGACCCCTTGGTTATGATTGATAGACCCCTGGGGCTCCCCACTTTGAGAACCACTGGCCTTGAAAACCAATTTTAGGTTCCCAAAAGAACCTTTCACTGCGTGGGTCCATACAGTGTACACATTTAAGATATGAAATGATTCCAAAGTTTGTTGTGAGAGGTGCAAAGGGTTGTTTTTAAGGCATCGAAAATGGTAATCCTATGGGATTGCTCTAAAGAACTTTTCCTTGCTTCTTTATTTTTTAGTGTATAGGAAGAGAGAAGAGTCCCAAGTGTCTATACTTCTGCAGGGGCTGAAAGCTCATGAGTCTTAAAGTAATAAAATTGTGCTTAGAACCCTTATGGGTTATTTGTTTGTACCCCTGAGAAAACCTTTAAAGTTTCTTTGCAGAATACTACAGCTGAGTGTTTCCATATCATAAGTAGTTCAAATTTTTCAATGAACACTTGAAGAACCCTTAAAGGGTTTTCTATCTAAACATCCAGTCGAACCTTTGACCTCACACATAATCAGACTCACAGACGTGTTCTTGACCGACACACCTCTTTATGTTCCCTCTTTGAGGCACATTCCTTTTGTAACGGAGAGGAGATTTGTATGAATGAGATGCTCAGTCATCCACACTCCCATCACAGCAAATGCTCTTCTAAGTGGTTTTAAAACCTATGATTATACCAAAACCTCCATCTCCTTGGTCAAGTCAGTCTGGTTTCTCAGAGGTTAAAGCACTGATTTAGACATAGAGATCGGACAGCTTTGAGGTTTAAGAAACCTCACAATGTTCCTCTGGTTTGGACACAGCATACATGCTGAGGTGTAGTAGCCAATCCTAAATGAAAATGGACCTGATTACCATTTCTAGGATAGCAATTAGTCTTGATTTTCAGATGTCTGCCCCAGGACTTTCATCGTACTTGCCAAGAAGTGCCCAGATATAATCAAGCTTAAATTTCCCAAAAGCCTCACTGCACAAATTGTAGCATGAGCATCACACTCTCTACCATTTAAAATGAACTTATCTCTACATTGCTTTAAGAAAACTAGGGCCCGGTCTGTATGGAAAAGTCATTTCAAGTTTACAGATAAGTTAAGCATTTTCAGTATGACAAAAAGTGTTTTAGAACATGCCAGGTGGTAGGTAACTCTGTGGTTAGCACTGTGGAAAGAAAATCAATGTGCTGTCGCAAATGAGACATTATCTATACAGAGGGTAACAAGTTCTCTACTGGCTTTCAGAGTATCAAGCTCACACACAACAACCCCATGTTTCCCCAGTCTAATACACTCTTCCAAGGGTGTAATGTACCTGAAATAGCCGCCCAACACACTTGGCTTGTCAAAATGTCCAATCCAATGTGGCTGCACAGAACATTGTGTCATTTTTCTGGATTTGTACCCCATTTTCTTCCAATTTTAGTGATTTGCCAATTCCTATCACCCACTAGTTCTAGTCCTCCAAGACATGTACTACCTCATGTTACAATTTTGCAGTGTCACAGGGCAAATGGATGCTCGCTAATGCCAAGAGGTATTATTCAAAACAGTTAGCTAGTATCATTCTAAATGACATTGAGGTAATGCCATTCTTTCCACTCAGAGACAATGATAAATTATGCTGGCTTCTATTCCCATCAATGGCTGTGGCCTCATGTGGATTTGAACTCTCAATTTCCCAACAACAGGGTGAACTTTTTTTATTGTTCTACCCAGGAACCTTGTATTATGTATTTATTCCTAAACAAAAATGTACTATATTGCATATGCATATCTATTGTGGCCTGGTAAATCCTGTTAAATGTCACTGCGACTGAATTCTGGCAAACAGCCAATAATGGCACAAAATTGGGTTTTTCTGTCAATAATATACTTTTTACACCTGCACTCACATAAATAAACATGGTTTTCCCAGGCCACCACACATCTACTGTTCAATATATTCTAGTTATAAAAAGACAGACATTATAATAAAGCTAAATGTGGATGGTCCATGTCCCCATCGCAGTCTGGACACATTGCAGGCTTTCACTCTTAATTTACAGTTTCCAAAGCCTCCCTGAATGTGATCTGAGTTTCCCTGAAGGCAGACGTTCTCTACTAGTTAGCTGACAGACTTCTTTCCACTGTCCCACCTCCACATCCCACTCTTGTCGGCTTTACTTTACTCTGAGAGGAATCAGTGTAGGATCTGCTACGCCTTGAAGTTTGAGATAAACATGAGAGGCTTTGCTCTGAAATAAAGCACATGTGGTGACTGTTCTCATTAAAGACACACTTTAAGGGCTAAAAGGCACACAGAACCATCTGGAACCAAGCAGTTTTCTAGGTCAGCAGAACTGTGATTGGGTAAAATATATGGAAAAGAGTCTCCTTGAATCTCGGATCTCCTTGATTCTCAAAAACATGATATGGTTTTGGGTCCAAGTTTGAGGTCTAATAAATTGAATTTTAGACAGAAAAAAATTGAGAAAAATGAGAGAAAGTGATGAAAATTATGAAAAGTCTCTTGTAGTCTATTGTAGGGCACTGTAGTAATGTAGAGTATGCTCTGGGTGCCCTATAACCACGCAACTGGTGCCTTTTTTCTCAAATAAATTATAGTTTTTTTTAATTATAGTAAAACACAGAGTCAAGATAACATGTAATCTATGGTATCATTACAGATTTTCTAAATAAATACCAGGATGAAGATTAAAGCTCACCAAAGATCTTCAAGTGGTTATTCTTCTGCCATCTGTGGCAATTTTGTTGCTTTTCTGGTTGTGATCACAATGCCTTAACTTTTTCAGAAGTCCAACATAATTACATGTTGTTTCCCAGTTTTATCATTCAAATGAACATTAAAAAGTCAGTCGCTGGGAAGACACACAAATTCACTTCACTTTTAGTTCCCACTTTTGTCTCATGAAAATTATACCACTGGTATTTTTACTCATGAGTAAACTCCAAAAGCTAAAACACAATGCAATCCATCTGCACAAACACACTTGTCTGAAATGTTTTAGACTACCTTCATACTCTCATTTGCAGCCTTATCATGCATGGGACTCTGGGTGATGTCCAAACATTTGTTTTCCATATCCTCCCATGTGGAAAATCCACACGCATCTTCCAAGAACGTATAGACAATCTGCAGCCTCCCGTTTGCTCATTCCATATCAACAACAGTTCTCTCTCTGTAAGCTGTTTATGCTTCATGCTTGAGGCCCCGGTATTTGTTTATATGCTCAGGGAAAGCTTATTATCCCTAGCATATTAGTTCAGGCCTAAGTATGTCAAGAATGAATGTACACAAGCACAATAAGAGTCTACCTTTAAGGAAAAAAGCATAGACATAAGGGAATTAGAGACTTTTGTATGCTGTCCCCAAAACATTTATTCAAACGATATCGCTTATTTGAGAACATAATGTTATTTTAGGTTTAAAAATGTTTATAAGTCTTAATACTTATGTATTTGAGTCACACACACTCTCATAAGTGCTTTAACATATTACCTCTTTGCTCTGTTGATGCTGCATATAAACCAAAAAAAGCATGTGACTGCACATGACAATATTTCATTCTAGGATTCACTGGCTTGTATTAATATTTACAGAGCCTGCACGGTTTCCCTTTATACAAATATGGTACAGATGTTGGAGGATAAATTGTCCAAGTACCATGACAAAAGTGCCATGGACGATATTTTATCTATGTTTTCTGCTTCCAGTAATATTTTTGTCTGAAATTAACTTCACAACATTTTCACTTAAAATACCTGATAGGAAAACCCAATAAAATTGATTCAATTCTATTTTATTTAATTTCTATAGTGCTTTTAACAGTAGACATGGTGACAGAGAAGTATTACAGAAGTACAGATGTAAATTTAGGTTCCTTAATTAGCAAGCCAGAAGCGACAGGGACAAGGAAAATTTCCCTAAGACGACATAAGGAGAAAATGTTGAGAGGAACCAGATGCGAAAGGGAACCCTTCCCCTTCTGGGTGACAGCAGTATACAGGTGCAGAAGAGTAAAGACAAACAGTACTAGGTTTGTGTTGGAATGATGTTCAGTATGAGCATATTGTGAATGCTGGGATGAGTACAGGTCTTGAGGACAGTCTTTATGACTACAGCAGCAGTTCTTGAAAACAAAAGAAACAACAATGATGTAATGACATTCATATTTATACAATGTGTCCAGTCTAGCTTTTCATAAAACACATGCATCATATTTCTTTCCAGCCGACGGATATAAACCGAGTCCATATTTCCTGCAGTGCTTTTTCCAGTCTCATTATTTTTACAGTCTCTGTTTTCTAAGCCTATACGTGACAGCTCACAGAGTCCCCACAGCTGCTTTGCCACAACTCTGGAATACTTTGCTTTCTTCTGCAGGCTCAGCCCCAAAGCAAGAGTGTCTTTCATAAATATTTACTCCAAGCTGACCAGCACTGGAAGATTCCCCTTCACTTTATTAGCACTTCTTTGTCCATCTCTACCTTTAAAAGCACATGGTACTTGTGGCTGTTTGCTCACAGAATGCAAATACAAAGACAAAAAGGAAGCCATTTTGAACAAGTCCAGGCCTGAGCCCTCTGGTTTTCACAATTCGAACACAAGGTATATGCTCTGAAGGCTAAGAAAGTGCAGAGCACTCTCAAGGGGCCTCGTAAGAGGCCAGAGCATCTCATAAATCTCTGCCATGGGTCAGTGATGTCAACTTTTTAGGAGAGGTAGGGGTTGGGGGGTTAGGGGATGCAAAGGGTTGGGGGGTTAGGGGATGCAACCGATACCTCTGTGAAATTTTCAAATTTTATACAAACCATGGTCAAGCAGATATTATGCAGGGATTAAACAGGATTGAACCATTGCATGTCACTGGGGTGGTACCCTTTTGTACCTTATGTCTCTTTTATCTGGGAAAATGAATGTAGTGGACCTTTAAATCTTATTTATTTACTGCTTAATTATGTACATTCAGTTAGTATTTGTTTTAAGCTTAATAATAATGTATAAATATTACTATACAAAGTGAGCATAAAATAAAATTATATAAATAATATAGTAATAAAGAATAATGTATACAATCAAATGCTATATTTAAAAATATATTTTCGAATCTTTTTTCAAAAGAGTTTATGGAGGTTGACTGCTTAATAATAAAGTGGTATTCAGTTTTGAAGCATAGTAACAAAAAGAGGGCTCTCCACATTTCTGTATTTTACAGAAGGTATTTCTAGAAGGCAATGCATGGCAACGCAAGTATGAACATAACAAGTATGAAATTGCTTTTTCACTCTTAGTATGGAAAAAATTTGCACTTTGAATGACATTGATGAAAAAGCCAAAAAACAAAACTCTACTTCAAGTAAAAAAAAAAAAAAATGTATAATGCATTTTGCAAAGTGAACACTGGAGCTTGTGGTCCCATGATTCAGCTGCGGAAATTAAATCATAGCAAAAAAAAAGTATCTGAGTTTTGCATGCTGGGAATATTGTAGGCAGCAAGTAAGAGCTCTGTATGTTCACGTGATCTAGAAGGTCAAGTCACTGAACAAATGTTGCAATCTGGAAACAGGGAAAAATGCTAAGACATGCCTTCATCCAAATGGGAAACCTTAATATTTGCAGTAATTCATCAAACTAGTCGATGTAGTCCATTGTGCATGGAAACAGTGTTTAAAAATGTGAAAATGATGCTGCTGAGGATCGTGCTTGATTGTTTTCATGATCTGGCAGCACTCAACTCTTTTAAGCTTATGCATACTTTTCCTAATAGTCATGAGCAGCTGGTTTGGCGTTGTGTTGTGTGAGAAGCTTATTCCGGATGGAAGGGATTACCTCGTAACTTCACATAATTTTTTTTTTCAACAGAAGATTTTTCAATTTTTGTCAAAAATCAACCCACATGAATGACATTATGAGTAAAGGAAGTCGTGTATGCAATGTAGCCCTAGTGGACATCTTCTATCAACTATATTTAAAGCATTTTCAAACATTGATCAAGCATTTATTATCAGAATAGTGCGGGGATTACTATTATGCATTAGTTATGAAGAATATTATAATAAAAATGTACAATTGTACAAGAAATAACTTTAATAAACTCTGCAACCTCTTCATTCTTGATGAGAATTAATAAAGCAAAATATTGCTTCTGTACATTGTACAATGTACAGTTAAGTTCCATTTTTATTACTTTGCACTATGAGAAAAAAAAAGCACATGGGAATTTACCCCTGTTCAGACCTAGACATTAAACATCCCTCTGTCCACAGGAAATACCGGTCTAAGGGCAACTTCCTGCAGGGCAGACAACGCGAGAACAAGCTCACTAACAAAGTGATGAATCTCCTCCTTTAACAAGAGGCCAGATTTTTTTCTACATTTCTTTTGCCTCATAGCACATAAGCAATAAAGCTAGAAATGAGAATACAGTAAACTGGATTCTGCACTATTTTCACTGATACAATTAAGCTAAATATAGTTAAGATCATGAGATGCAGCTGTCCTTATCAGATTAGAAGCATCTACTTATTTAATTTTAAATGCATTTTTAATAAAAGCCATTACGCCCAGCATGAATAACACACTACATTGTCCTGAATAGCTTATAAAGGCATTCCCAAGTGTTTCCACAAAACCAGGGTATAATACATGGCTTCAGTTTGGTTCCTTCCCTGATTTCTTTTTAAAGATTGTATTGATCAAAATCATGTTCTTGACTTTCACCCGAAAAACAAAAGGCAACTTAATAACAAGGCGATATGTGTTACTCAATTTAAATTTAATTTTCAACTTAAATACAAGATGAGTGTTTTATTGGGCAGCAGAAGTCTCTAGCCAAAACATATGGCAGCACAGTGCTGTTTTCCATAAGCTAACACCATCAAACCTGCCTTGGCCCAAAACTTACTAAACCATGCAGACATTTCCACATAAACTGGTCTGGCGCAGAGGGACTGGAGATGGGTCCATGATTTGCAACACAGTCTTGTTACCATTCCAAAAAGCACAGTGTGTTATAGTGTTTAGATGACGTCATTTACTGCAGTTCCAAAGTGTTGTTTGAGCTTTTGTCAGACTTTCAGTGTGACTTTTGTTTTGGTGTAGGATTTGACACCCAGTTTGTTTAATTTACTGTCATGTCAAAGTCCTTGAGGAGAGAATTCAATAGTAAAAAAAAATTGTTTCGTAAGATGCTAATCTAAATTTTTTTACTCAAAGAAATCATTCAGACAACAGAAGGTACCTGATCTATCACTGTCAATTGAAAGCAGACTGAACCACTACATGTGTACTCCAATAATTATAAAGATGCAAACAGTGCCACTAAATTCTGAATCTTCAGTAGCTTTTGAATTTATAATGCTATAATGTAAGCAAGAACAGGAACTAACTTGTTTTATGTATGTTTCACAACATTAAATGTATCTATAAACAAATAATGTGTTCTTTAATAAATAAAAAAATTGCTGTGGTATAAGAGGATTAAAACATTTCAGGATGTATAATCAATGTTGGGGTGGTAACAGTAATTCCACTTTGTGTAAGGCCACATCACACTGCCCTGTTTGTTCATTATTTTCCTATGACAGCACGCCCCGTGATGTTTAACATATTTATAATAACATCATACAGATGCTATTGTAAAGGATATTTGAGGAACTGTCTTCTATTAGAAACCTTCAGAAATAAAAAGCAACCCTGCACAAGCCATGACACCACATAGATGTTATCATTTAAATGCATCATTTTATCTAGGAGTGACCCCAAATACTTTGGAGCATGCTGTAACAGATGCTGGATGTTAAAGTAAAACATCCTCATCCACAAGAGTAAACCATTTACAGCCATCTACTTCCCATGAAATCCACAAGAACCAAGACCACACTATAAAATCCCTAACATATGTACTTTGCGGACACCTGCTATATTTATATGAACTATGTATAATGATGGTACAGTCCATGACATCTCAACTGACAGCTTTAAAATAAAGAATAAAATAAAAATCAAATGAGTAGATTCTTGTAGTTCTTCTTCTTTCGGCTGCTCCCGTTAGGGTTTGCCACAGCAGATCATTGGTCCACATATTTGATTTGGCACAGTTTTTATGCCAGATACCCTTCCTGATGCAACCCTCCCCAATTTTATCCAGGCTTGGGACTGGCACTGGGAGTGCACTGTCGTGTGCAACCCCTTGTGCTGGGAATCGAGCCCGGGCCACGGCGGTGAGAGCACCGAGGCCTAACCACTAGTCCTCCAGGGACCCCAAAGGAGTATAGATTGCTTATAAAAAAATTAATTTAATTAAATAATAAATACAGTGAACAATAAACAACAAATTAAAAACATATATATAAAATAAAATTTAAAAAATAATCAGGATACACTCCCTGATTATTCCTCTCACTTCCCTCACTCCCTGTCCAGGTCTCCACAATAAGTAATTTAGAACTGTTAATAGTTTTAAAATGTCCTAAATGAGTATAAATTTGATTTAGATATAATTTGTGTTGAAATAATACCCATGTATTAACAGTATTGCTGTTATTGCCAGAAGATTTTACAATACTATAAAAATACAGTGACTGTAGTGTTCAAAATATGTCACAACCTTAACCTGTAAATATTGTATAAATAAGGGAAACCCTGGTTGAGCTACATAGGGGCTGTACATAGGGGCTGTGTATATGTGTGTTAAGGTAAATACTGTTCTTCATTGGTTTTCTGGGTTCTTAAGGGTTCTTGGTTTCCTAAAAGGGATTCTTCTTGGAACCCTTTTTGGAAACACTCTGTTGTAGAGTTCTACATACAGCCTTCAGTGGTTTTTGTGAGTATAAGCTTGTAAGCCCATCTCAGGGACCCTGGATTTCTAAACTCCCCCCTGATGATATGATGGAGAATATCAGTGAGGATAATCAGCTGTGGGGGATTTCTTGCTATTACCTTTCCTCACTCCCTATCCTTATCTTATCTTATATAGTCCAGCTCTTTTCTCTGCAATCTGCTAGCCCTATTTGGAAAAAAAAAGCATTGTAAAGAGTTATTGCAAACAAAGCCACCATGTACTGCTTGGTAATGCTAGCTTCTAGTATGCTAGTTATGTTGGGGATCATTATCATTCTTGATGCAAAGCTAGCCTACACCCCCGAATGCAAAAGTCAACAATATGTTTCCACAAACGCTGAATCATGTGTATGCCACATATTGGCTGATCTGCTAGAGGAAAGTTCTGCTCTGTCCCCAAAACTGGATATAAGGGATTGGGATAATTGCTAGTTACATCCCATGTCCACGCAAGCAGCGGAAATGGACATCATTCCTTAAACAGCCTCCAGAACACAAAATGACCAAGTACAGGAATCTGCAGAAAGGAATAAGAAACTATGCCAGCTCTGCTGACTCATGTATCACCCTAATGCAACTAGCACAAACTAGACTTTTCTTAGTCATAATGTTAAAGGTAGTTTTGAAGAACAGCTAGCAAAGTATGTTACTAGAATGTTCAGTAAGTATCTGACAAGTTTTAAGAAGGTTAGGCATTAACTTTTCTGCAATGTTATAAAATATCTGATAAAATAATATCTAGCTTAAAAATCTTTAAAAAAATTCTGATTCTGATTCTTATTACAGTGTTCACACAACAGGAGGTGTGAAGTAACTTAATGCAATGAGTTTATCTGTGATTTACTTGAGTTGTTTTCAGGTAAAACTTTTGTCTTTTACATTAAATTTGTATAGTCAGAGTTATTACCATGCTAGCTGAGCTAACATTTGTGAAACTAGGAATAAAGCTGAAGTTAGTTAGCTTTAGCTAATCTTTTCGCATGTTAATTGGAGCCTTGATGAAAGAAACACTAATTTACTATCAGTAACTAAAATCTGTCTGTAATTTGAAGCAGACATGTTTTTCTTTTACTTTCACACTTTAAGTAAATTAACTTCTAACAATGTTCTACTTTAACTTGAGAAGAATTTGAAGCTGTACTTCAATATTTATTTAGCTGAATAAGTGCACTTTACTTGAGAATTTCAGTATTTTTACCACCTCGACATGCAACCCAGTTAACTAAGCGTACCCACATAAACTAAGCGTGTAAGTTCCTAGTTACACAAAAAAACAACATCATAAGAATGTTACAGCAACATTGTAAGAACATTTATATGTCTTGAGTAAGAACATTCTCAGAAAACCCAGAAAACCTGACAGATTGAACCCAAAATTCCAAGAACCATAACATTTATAAGATGATCTGCTAACCTAAAATTGCTAGCTGGGAGTTAAGTGTTGGTTTTATGGTGAGATTCTCAGAACTACGCTAATATCAATAAATAAAGAAGTTGATTAATGTGCTGCTACACCCTTCCTGATGATGGTGGTTCACACCTTGGTGTCTTCAATCTGTGTATGTGGAGCAAAAACTAATCCATCAAAGAATGTTTTGGTGGTGATATGGGGGATTAAAAGACAGTTAGATATGGTTAATCTAGACAATGAGACAAGCCCATGTGATCTTCAGATAAATGGAAACAGCTGTATAAACACACACAGCTTGTGAATTGGTCTAACAGGGGCTTAACGCCCCCATTTGCCTTTTGCCCACCTTTACATGTTCAGCAAAGGCTTGCTGGCCATCTGTTTCTGCACATTATAATCCCAAATGGTTGCCTGTGAGTAATCAGAAACTTATCACTCCCTTCAATATCCAGATAGGAGGGGCAGAGGATTGGTTTCTGGTTTATTTGCAAAAGCTGATTGGTTTGCTCATGATAAAAGAGCCCACAATAATTTCCCCCTTTTTTTAGCTGACTATGCCACCACATGCTTGCATTTTTCATGTTCTCCCAACTACGGTTGTTCTCTGACACAAAGTTTCTAACATCAGCAGTGTAACTTCTTCCCAGATTGAGTTTTGGGAGCCATCGTTTGTTTTCTAATTACTGCCAAAGCAACCAGTTGAACATCTGGAAGTCATCCCCCAGCTCTGCTTTTTATTTACTTTAAAAATTGTTCCCATAGAGCGGCCTCATAAGCAGGATCGACATCTATCATCCATGCCGTTCAGATATCGAGGGGTATTGCAGTAGGTTTGGATAGATACCGTGGATTACACGTGAAGGCTTTTCCAGTTCAGGCTGAGCTGAAGATCACGTTTTCCAATGTGGTGAGCTTTTTTTCTAGTAGAAGCAAAGGAGGCAAGTCATCAAGTCATTGCTCAAAAATGCAGCACATGTTTTCCATCAGTGCGTTGTTGCAGACCTGGTTGAGTTCGCATACTTGAACGCTGAGCTATGTTAGAAAACAGCCTATTTTTCTGTAAAGTAACAATGACTGCAACCAATTTTGAGGATCAAAAAAACAGTGATGAAATTAGGAATTTGATATATCTTATGTACACAAAGATGGCTAAGATGTTGCCAAATGTTACACAACTTTGTACAAAAATGTACCACTTTATGATTGGTATTAATATTAGGCAGACTTTGTGGTTTTGCGACTATTAGATGGATGAAATGGAGAGGATTACAGTGCTTCTCGTACAAAGTAAGTAAAGAGCTGAAATTGATAAAGAGCCAATAAAGGAGTCATTAGAGCTGTAATCCAAAGTGTGGAGGGAGTGTCTGTGTCTGTTCTTAAGGTTTTTCTTACATTCATACACAGGCAAACTTTACTAGATGGACCATTTCTAACATTTTTACTTTTTTCTGTATCCTTTATTATTAGAATTCAGACTTACTGCACAAAAACCATTAGGTGTTACTTCATGTTAAAGGACCTTTGGTGTGGGAGGAGTGGCTGTGGCTCAGCAGTTAAGGATTGGTGCTTAGTTACCGGAAGGTTGTCAGATAAATCCCAGAGCTGCCAGCTGGCCACTCTTGGGCCGCTGAACAAGGATTTAAACTCGCAGCTCTATGTTCGGTTTGGGTTCTGCCTCACTCCTCGGTTGCTTTAGATATCACACTAACAAACGCAATATGGCACTTTTTAAGCTGCACAAGTTTATTGGAAGCAATCAGATTTAATTCCACTTCAGCCAACATGAGATGGAGTCATTTCCGGGCAACATGGCGTGACTCATGATGAAGTCTGGAACTGAAATATAATGCATGAATAATGAAGAGAGTGTAAATGTCACGTACGGGGGAAAAAAGATCTGCATAATTGTTCCTCATTAAGCTTTCTGGTTGCATGGCATATAACATGCCTATAATTTTATATTCTATATATAATTATATAGCTAAATAATATTAAAACTTAGATTTATGCCTGAACAGGCGTCTTGCTTTTTGTTCCTAGTCCTCCTGTGCCTCATCCACAAAAAAGCACTCTCAGCATTTATAACGAACCCAGATTCCCACAACCACATTTTAACTGTAATTTCTTTTTCTTCAAAACACATAAATGTTACTGTTGTGGTCCAAAAGCTCAACTGGAGCTGTGGCCAATACTTTACTTTCATTGGGTATTCATTTCTTCAGTTGTAGCATGCAATCATACTTGATTCCTAGCCACCATTTTCCATATAAAATCTCAGTTTGCAACTTGTATTATAACTTTTTACTTCTTGCTCCAACTTGCGTCATGCATCATGCCTCTTGTCTAGGTCCATAATTAGCATGATTAAAAAAATGGTCTTCAAAACCACAATCAACAGCATCCAGTGTCATATTTTTGTGAGTGCAGAGACCCTCAAATCAGCATCAGAACTTCACGATTAAAATGTCAAAATGATCATCCTCTCCATTAATTCTGATCAACAGCAAGGATGCAAAATAAATGTTTTAAATATTACATCCCAGCTAAGAGAAAGTGTTATTAGAGATATTATTACAATGTTGCTCACACAACGTTCCCAGTTAGCATGCCAGTGTTAACGTTCATGCAGCTAATGATGTTGAAGTAACATTGTTTAAACATTTACAAACATTATGAGAAAACCTTCTAAGAACACCCAGAAAACTTGACAGATTTACAAAAGTTCACAAAACCCTAATGCTCAGAAAACAATCTGCTAACATAGAATTGGGATTCTGCAGTGATTCAAGACTTAGAAAGTAGTTATTATGGTTAGTGCTGTGCAAATAAAAGGAGGAATAGTTTGAGGTTTAAAAGGGGAATTAAGTTGACAGTGAGAAAAACACTTGCCTAAAAAAAATCTTACTTGGTTTTACATCATTGGCGAATGGTTTTACAGGGAACCAAGTGTTCAAAATGAGCTATTAAATGAAATTATCTTGCACAAAAGATCACCGCAGAAATGAAAACTAGTCTGATCTTGTTTCAGCTCCTGTTTATAGACCTGTTCACATCACAGACACAAAACTCTCCACTGCCAAAGGAACATATATATATTCAAGAACAAAAAAAAAGTCTCTAATATTACTCATGACTTGAAATGAAATAATGAAATGAAATAATGAAATGCCATCATGAAATAGTGACTACATTATTCTGACTTTCCTTTTAAGATGTACAGTATGTAAACTGGCAGTTCTCAAACAGACCCCTGTTAGGGTCATTCACCACCAGGTGGCGCATTTTGTACAGTGTACTGCTATATTCATTTCCAATTCCCAAAATTACAAATAGCTATAAAATAACATTCATTTCACTTTCAGTGCACATCCATACATCATGCCATGTCATCTTGAAGGCTCAAAATTCAGGCCTCTGTTTAAAAAAACTGGGGTAGACTGAGTGACATCAGCGAGGGGAAAAAGTGACGTCGTATGTTTCACATCTACTAAAACACCCAGCGTGACTGAAATAATAGTGCTCAGGTGTTCTGGGCCCAGACGTGATTTTTTTTTTTTCCCTTTCTTTCTTCCCTTCCCTTGCTTGTTCTCATCCTGCACCTCCCTCACAACATCTGCCCCAGATTAGGATGGAGGATGTGCTCCTTTAAAAATTTTAAGAATAAGAGTGAGAGCCATAATAAATCCTTTTAGCTTATTTAACACATTTACACATTTAATCCAACTCATCATTTAATTCCTAAGGACTTCATTTGTTGAATTTATGGAAGAGAGTAATCTGTGGTCCTCTAGGACGAGTTTCACACCCCTGATAATACATTCTGCAGATGTGAGGGGAGTGTTCTAGGGGAAATAATGATCTTGAAGTGGGTAGCAAAAAGAGGAACAGTAAAGACTTAAACATTGCAGTTTGCATTGTTTCCATTTCACATCACACATTCCCTGTCACCCTCAATATCCTGACTGGTGAATCGAAGAAAATGATGAAACGTTTTGAGGATAATTATTCACATTTAATTTGCCATTAGGGGAATTCACAAAATCCTTTACTCTCATCAACAGTTCTAACTTGCACAAGAAGATCCCGAATCCATGACATGTGGTTGACAAGCCATCTCTCTTAGAGAAAACCATCATGCAAAGATATAAATCTAACATAAAAGAGTGATAAAACAACTGTCAGTGATTTGTGAATCTTTTTTCATTGAGGTCATTTATGAGTCATTCTAAGACAATTCTGTGATAAGGCACATCCAAGAAATGAACTCCTTATGTGGAGTTGAAAGTTGTTACATGGTAAATTGTCCCATCACAGGTCTCCTCATACAAGAGCTTAAGATACAATAATAAAACAAGATAATTATATCAGTACATCTTTCAGTGTAGCTTGACTTACCACTGTTTCCGTCTTGGCATTTCACAAACAGTACTTGTGCCAGTGATAAAGCCAGAAATAAGAAGATCCTGGAATGCACAAAGCTCATCATGTCTATATCCAAGACATGAGCCTCCTTTTGTGCAAAAAAAAATGGGGAGAGAGGGTAAAAGAGTCCAAGTTTATCGCTGCACCATGAAGACAGACTGAGGCTTTTCCTGCTCTGTGGAGCAATCAGACCCAGCCCAACTTCGTGCTGTCTCTCTCTCTCTCTCTCTCTCTCTCTCTCTCTCTCTCTCTCTTTTACAGCTTCAAATAAGAAGAATGCTGACCACCCTAATTTTCCACCCCTTTTTGTCAGTGCTCTGTCATAAGCATCCACTCATAGACATGTGTGGTCGCATTGAACTACAGCCACATTCACAAAGCAATTGTTCCTTGTGAAATATTCTGTGTTGAGATTTTTTAGATAAAAAAGTTAAATACATTCTGATCCTTTTAACATACTAATCATTTTAAAGAGTGTTTGCAGCTTTTTTTTTTTTCCAAGAGATTGTTACTAAGCAGGACTATAAACTGGTTTTATGACCATCTTAATGGCACCAAACTTAGTTGTTTCTGACAGACTTTTTTTTTTTTTTTTTTTTTTTTTTTTTTGAGGGAACAAGAATAGAGCTCAGCTCCAAATTTGGCTTGGTGTAGAAAAAAAAAGTTAGGATGGAAAAGGAAGCAAGGATGAATAAAGAAAAATGTTATATCAGTGGCTAGAAATGTGAAATGACTGCAGGTATTTCCTGTGGTTCCCAATGAACTGTCTGTTTTGTATGATTTTGTTCTGTAGGCTGGTTTTTGAGCAGTAAACCACAATGGTGGATTGTTGAGTCTAGCTCATTGTTCCTCTCAGCCATCAGAAAAATGCAGTAAAATTTGTAATCTAGTCAGTATGGTAAATAAAATTGGGAATCTTGTGCATTCTTGCTCCAGATTGTATTAACCATAACTCACATGTTGAGCAGATGTGCAGATGTTGATGTGTACAGCATAGATGGAGTTCAAGCGTGTAGTTTGGTTTGACCTTTTGTACCCATCTGAGGAATGTACTGCTATGTATTGCTCCACTTTGTTGTTATTTTTTGTCTTTCTTACTTTTGATTCCACTAGAAAAAGAAACTTCAAGTAATCTCTTTTGGGAATATTAATGATCAGTGTATTTAATTCTATAGGCACTCACAATATATATTTATGTCTTCATCCACTGATAATCATGGTGCTCATTGTATTGGGTACAATACATATAGTAGCACCTAATAATTATCCTTAACTAATTACTGCTCCTGATATTTTGTATAAAACTCAAATGTCATGTGACATTTATCTTTATTGATTGTGCTAATTCAATAATACATATTACTTTATTTATTGTAAATGTCCTGGAGGAAGTATTCTAAATCAACATTACATTACACTATTAAGTAAGGAATAAAACACTTGGGTGTGCCATGACACGAAAATTATCAACGACAGGGTGGCGTGATGTGGCCCGACACGAAGCGATGTCAATGGTACCACCACAAAGCTTATTATTTTCCAATAACATCACATCCCCAAAGTGTTTTATTCCTCTTATTCCACAGGAAATTGTCAATACTAAAAAAAAATTATTATTATTTAAAGAATGACACATTTTTAATCCATTTATGGTTACATTTAATGCTGTGGAACATTACTTCCTGTTTTCACTTATGTTATTACAGCTACAAACTGTTATGGTATTACAGCTACAAACTCATTCCCCCAATAGCCTCCTTTTTTAATTTCTCTTGGAGTTACTAAAACAAAAAACGCAGCTTGTCATGTTAGTGAGAAACCACAGAGTGAACTCTGAACAAATTCCCGTGTCAGAACAGCTAAACCTCTGATTGTTACAAAGTGTTGATAATGGAGACTTTCCATACAAGTAAAAATTGTTCCTACAGACATGAAAACACGTTAGAATGAGCACATTAATATAAATCTTGCAGCCAGAACTACTGTTAGAGCTGCTGTTATAGAAGATTTATCAACACCAATCAACAGCACTGTGTTGTAAGTTAGGTTAATGTCTTTTTTTACTCTAAAAGTAAATGAACACTGTAATTAAAGGATATATTTCTACTTAATTCTCCCAACCCCCTTTCAGGTCTTTGATGAATGGCAGTGGTGTAACTGGGGCTAATAAGACTACTTTGCATGTTTATTGGACCCCTTATATGACTGTTTCAATATATATATTACCTGTAATTCATGGGTAGTTCCAATAACAATAATATTCTTCAACCATTAGTTACATCAGTTACATTGGCAGCACTGCAAAATGATGGATTCATTCATTATTTAGCTAACATCAAATTTAGTTAATTCAAACAATGTATCAAAGTGTGTATTCTGCTACCATGTCACACTGGGTTTTCAGGAAATCAGTGTAATCCTCTTATTTTACCAGACAGCTAAATATTATCCAATAATTGCAATCAAAATAACTATCATAATAAACAATTAGGCTAATGCTAAGCAGTATGTTTAGACTTTGTAGGTGTACTAGCTTGTAGGTTTGTTTGAAACCCAAAGTTGACATGGCCATCTGTAGATGGTTGTTTTCCTTTCCTATTGATAGGAGCTATGCTAGCTAATCACAGATGTGAGTTTAGGATCAAAAAGATGCACAGAAGAAATGTGTCGACCTTAGTGTTGCTTCAAACACCCCTATCCATTAGCTTGAATCCACAGAGGATAATGAGATTGACCTGCAAGCTTCCCACATTAAATGTCATTCGCACACTACCAAGAAAAATATTGTATGGATGTCAGGACAAAAATCTCCAAAACACCAAGACATTCAACACATTTTTTAATTAAATGTATCTGTTTGGGCAGTAACAGTGGTGCAGTGGGTAGCATTGCTGCTCCAGGATCTGCAGTTCAGCTTGGGTTACTGTCTATGTGAAGTTCTCCCCACAGATCTTCTCCACATGTCTGCATGGGTCTCTGGTTTCTTCTCACATCCCAAAAATATACAGGTAGGTGGATTGGCTATGCTAAATTGCCTTAGGTGTGAATAAGTTTGTGAATGTGAGCCTGCATGGTGCCCTGTGATGAAGTAATGTCCAATCTAGTCACTAGTGTCTCCTTGTTTTCAAGGAGAAAAGTTTCACATAATCACCACCAAGGCTGAAATGAAAATTTACTTGGCTGGTACTCACTGAAGTATTACAGTGCCAATTGTGAGCCTTGTTGGCTGTCCAGAGATGGCAGGGCTACGATGCATGGGTAATGTTAGGGTGTTAGAGATTTGGCAGCACATACAATTACAGGTTCATGTGAGAGCTTGTATAACTTATGAAGTGGAAACCACCTGGGAGAATAGAAAGCTGCCCATATTGGTGGAATGCTTCAGACCACATTGTGAATGTTAGTTTTACCTTGTCCTCCTGTAGACTTTTAAGAATGTTGAGAGACTTTGGATCAGACACACAGTGGAAATTTTCAGTCCATGAACTACTGACAGGCTGTGATCCAATTCTTAAAGATCTTATAATAAACCCTGAGGGGGAAAATAAAATATTTGAGCCATCATGTCCAGAACAAGTTGAACACTGTAGCTGTTAATTGTATACTGTGCTCAGGACTATACCTGAGTTATTTACACAAAGTATTTTAGGATTAAAGAAATTCAACATCTTGTGAACTTGAGAAGAATACCAAGCCTCAACAATGGCCAAGATTTGCCGTGTACAAGGCTATGATGGTGCAGCCAATATGAGTGAAAAATTTTCAAGTGTGAAGGCCAGAATTGTTGGCAAGCAGTTTCTAACATAGGTACTTTTGACATAATTTGGAATAATGGAAAATTTTTTGAGGAACTGTGAAGGGACTGGATGTTGCTGGTTATTTTTGATTAGGGTACAAAAAGGTGACCAATGGTAATGATGTGATTTTATCAGAATTATCAAAATATTGCAGATTAGTGCTTAAGGGTATTAAGGGTATGTCTTTCAATAAAATGTGTTGGAAAGTTGTTTTACGCAAAAGAAGAAGATATCCATAGATTTTTTTAGACAACACAGACAATAAGTTTCTTCAACTCTACTCAAGTGATAGACATAATTATCGATAAATGGCTAGTCCAAAGAATGTTTGAGACACAAAAAGGAAAGTGAAATGCTGCGGCAATCACTTTTGGAAGAACAAGGGATTTTCTGAGATAGTTATTTCTGAAAGTTATTTCTACCTTATGTGTCTTTGATTTTGTAATGTAATGCTTGCACAGTTCGGGAACTTGCAATTAAGAATTTCACTGCAAGAATTATACACTGTTTGGACTGGATTAATGGTTTGGATATTCTGTTCATTGGAGATGCAATATCCAGGAATTTGGACTTGAATATTATCATGGGTGATTTTGCTGTTGCAAAACACATCATGAACATCCCCTGAGTAAGTAGCTAGATTGATCACTTATTTATATTCTTTAGACATGGCTTGAGAGAAAGAGAGAGAGTGGTGTGGCATATCTTTGGAGGTACTTTGATGAGACATAGCAGTAACACTTTACAGTATTGTTCAACAACTCACATGTAACTATAGAGGAACTAAGCAAGAACGAATGAGTAGTTCTTCATTAACATTTATGTTGTAGGAACTACTAGTTAATTACACAGTATGTTAGTAGGAGTTCACTATTAACTAAGCAATAATTACTGAGTCTTACATTTCTCCTGCAGAACTACTAGCTAATGATGGCTCTTTTATAATAACTACTAATTAATTACTGATCACATCAACATTAATTTCCAATAGCTAAGCTTTATCTTGCTCCTGGAGATCTACTAACTAATATACCTTAACCTATTCCAATACCTCTGTGTCTGAAATGTAAATGTCTATACGAGTTATTATAGGTCCCCTCAGAGGAGCACAGGGTCAGAGTGTTATTTTTATTTAGCCAGTCAAGGTCTAAAGAAAGAAACGGAAAAAAGTAAGCTACACATGTACAAGGCCATAATGTCTCAATTAGTAACAAATATTCTGCATTAACATACTTTCATAATCACTGTGAAAAATTTACTTTTAAATAACAAAACACTAACACTTCAGCATTATTTGTAATGCTGTTCTAGATCATCATTAACTACTGAAGAACAAGATAGTAATAATTCAGTCATTAGTAGTGAGTTTCCATGTGTTTTGCTTTACAATACTTTTCCAGATCATCACTAACTTCTGAAGAAAAGACAGTAACATTTCAGTTATCTGTAATGAGCTGATTAAACTCATATTCATGTAGTTAAAATACATGCAAACAAAATTCTTAAGTGATTCATACAACTGTAATAAGGGCACAAAGCAGGGCTGTCAATTTTATTTAAAAGTACCCTTGTCGCATAACCCCGTCGACTTCCTTATACAACTCGGAGTTCATAACATCTACATTTCACAAGTAGCCACTTGCTGAACAAGGAAGGAGGGGTCAACAACAGTATGCATGCAATTACTGCATGCAACACTAAGCATAAACATGCGAGAAGTGATTTCATTGATTCTTAAACTACATTTACTTTGAACAGTGAACAGTATTTAAGTTTAATTTACAACTGTGTAGTTTAGAACCTAACTATCATAAGTGAGCTAAATAGCTCGCTAAACAAATGCATTAAAATGTGATCTTAACATACATTGTGAATTCACGTTGTAAATAATTGCTTTGTCTGGCTTAATTTCTAGGTATAGAATGAGAGTCATGGTGCATCATCTTCTTTTTTTACTTAAGATAACATGATATATGTTATGCATATTTAAAGTGTTTAGCCAGTTTTGTGCGTCTTCATATTGAGTTGGAGGTTTTAAACCGAAATATATATTTATTTATGTATTTTGTCTTTTTAAAGGCCACTTATGCCCACATGTGAGGTTTTACTTCAATGCAGTGGACCTGAAGACAGATTTTTAGGCTTACTAATTATGTACCTTGGCATACAGAAGAGTCATTACTGGTAAATTCATCTGGAAATCCTAGTTTTTGTTTAATGGTTAGCACATACATGGAGCATCCTACAGTGTTGCATCCTATGCCAAATACAAGTATCTTATTGGCTTTTCATAATGTAGCAGAAATGATAGTCACAATGTGAAAGCAATGCATTCATATCCCCCAGCCACTTAAGACGGATGTAGTTTGCAATTGTTTCTCTAGATTTGCTCAAAGTGATGCCTTTAAGAAGTGTGTAGGTGTTATTGCTATCCAGATGCTCCTTAACAGAAAGCTATTTTATTCAGGTCATCTCCAGGCTATCTGTGAGAGAAACAATAAATTTTTTGACATTTTTGTTGGCTACCCAGGATCTATTTATCAGAGATTTAAAAAAAACGCCTAATCTTCACAGAAACAGGATACTTTATTTTGGCTGGATAGAGCAGACAATTGTAGAACATCATCCAGCTTCTTAACCACAATCATGCAAAGGCATGCTACATCATTGAAAGAGTCTTTGGGATGATGAAGACAAGGTGGCATAGCATATTTTTTAAAGCGCTGGAAGTAAACACAGACTTTGTTCCTGACATTATTACCTGTTGTGCTGTTCTCTTTAACATCCGTTTGGGAATTGGAGACCTAGTGGAGCCTGTCACAAAGGTTCTGGGGGACAACATAGATCTTGTCCCACCACAGCCATTTACTGCTGAGGTCAGTGGAGCTGCAACGAGAAACATGCTGGCCAAATCTCTGTGCCCATCTGTCAGCTACTAGACCATGACTAGGTTTAGACTAGCAATTTACAGCAGAATTGTTTTCAGCTGTCTTCAGATTATTGCACGGTTAAATAAGTATATAGTTGGAAATATTTAAATATGAAAATTTTTAATTCAGAAGTTTAACTAGTAATGCAAAAAAGGAGACAAGTTTCTTTCTCAGTCAGTGTACCTATTTTTTTTTTGGTCAAGGTGGGAGTTTTGGGCATTCTGACCTTATGCCACTGAGTTTAGCATTTCAGCATGTGCTGACTGAGAAAGTTGAGGGGTTGTGGGTATTTGTCTATCTGCTCTGCAAGTCTTGATGCATGCTCAGAGACACTTCTACAGGGGACGAGCTTGACAATCTGGCCTTCTGCTGACTGGCGGTATTCCCCTTTGTTTGAAGCCATCAGGATAGGAATCAGGTACACGGAAGTACTGCATCAAGATTCTTCTCTATCCTGGCACCCAGGTGGTGAAATGAAATTTCCCTGTCTGAACAGCTGAGTCAATGACTATCTTTATGTAAAGACCTCTTCACCAAGCACTTGAATTAACCTATTTAAAAATTCCTTGTCTTTGTGTTTAACTTCTTCTTAGTCCCTGACCTAGTGAACTAGCTTGAGAATATATGTTTTTGGTAGAGAGTACAAAGCACTTATGTGTTTCACTCTGGATGAGTGGCTGCTAAATGCTGAAATGTAAATGTAGGATTGGTGGCATGATACAGGGCCTTGCGCCAATTGCTTTGTGCATTAAGGGGAATCATCACCAGCTAGCTGCTGCAGCCTTGACTGACTTGGTCCCTGTCCCTGGTAGAGGTATCCTAATGTCCTAAAAGTCTTAAAGTGATGACAAAGTGCAAAATCACTTCATCACTAAATCTGAACTGTATATAGAGTTTCATTAGCTGTATCAACATTGACATGACCTAAGGTGTCAAAACAACTCAAGTGTACCTGATATTTGTTTTTACACATCTTGTTTTACAAGCTATGTATGAAATTGAATATTTACAATTTATCAATGAATAGAAAGTTAGCAAACAAGTACAGACTGAAGCAATATGCAAAATAAGTTAATATGGAATAGACTTTCTTTTAGATTTTTCAAATAATTAAGTATTTGGGATAAACCTATAGACAGCCTTTTACACATGGGATGTGTCATTGTTGTTCCATTCAGCTTTAATGGCCTCCCACAGAAGACAAACCGTGTTAGGTGTATTAACATGAAGTGGCTCCTAAATTTGAATGATCTGCAGCACTTTTTAAATTTTGTTTTTGGATTAATTACCCAGTTTCTCCTTAATTTAGTCTTGGCCAATTCCCACCCAACAGCCAGCGATCACACGACAGCTACCAACCAGGGAGGGCGAAGGCCAACATGTGCTTCCTCCAAGGCACGTGAAGCCATCCGTCTGCATGTTTTCGAACTGCTGCTCATGCAACGTCAGGGGGGCGGTGTTACACGCTCAGAGGAAAGTTCTATCCGAGCACTTCTGCATGCATGAGTGCATAGATGCGCATGATTGGCTAGTGTCGCTGTGATTGATAGGGGAGAGTGTGTTATAGGTTACTTGAAAAAACTGGGTCACGCTTCATTTAAATAGTCCAATGTAGATTTTCTTCAAACCATCTACAGACTGTCATGAAACAGCCTCTCAGGTTTTTTCAAGTTTCTCTCATGTCACATGAACTGATTTTGAAATTGTGGTAGGACCTAGGTCAAGTTGATAGTCTACAGAGTGTGTATCTACTAAACAACAACCATAAACTGCTGACGTTGTTTAGAATGTGTTTAGAATTTAGTGTTTATAGTTTTGGGTATCTGAGAGAGTAAAATTGGCTGTGCTCTCTGGGTGGAAGGTATGGCATTACTCTCTATCGCCTGTGAATCACAGCAACACTAGCCAATTGTGGACCTCTGTGAGTCCATGTACACTATATGGAAGAGGGCGGATAGTACTTTCCTCTGAGTGTGTTGTGCTGCCCTGTCATGCAGACCAAAAAGATATGGTTGGCTGGATTCACGGAGGAAGCATGTGTTAGCTGTCACCCTGGATAGTAGCTGTTGTATGATAGGGGAGAGTTGGCTGGTGGGAGGGACTTGGCCAAGACCAAATTACAGAGAAAATGGGGGAAATTTTTTTTTATAAATCTAAAAAGAAGAAAAACCTGTGAATGTTTGGAAGGGACAGTGCCAAAAATATACTTAAACATTCTTTTATTAATTGGTGATAAATGGAAAAAAGTAAAGAAATAAGTGCACGTAGAAATCACATAAATCAACCAAGCACCAAGAACACAGAGCCAGTGCTAAACAATAGTTAAATAATAATAATAAAAAAAACCTCATTTTAAATCATTTGTGAACTGTATTTAGCATTTCCTTTCTTTTGTACAACTGCTGGTGGGTGCTGCTTAAACTGATGAGCAAACTGACTGGAAGAGCAGAGCTGTAGTGACGCAGAAATGTACTAGATATCTGAAAAAAAATTCTAGATACAGTTTACAAAATTACTGAATATTTATTTAAATATTTAAACACTTATTTAGCATCAGCCTTGTGTTCTCCATGCTCCAAGCCACACCTGCCAAGTTTGCTTAAATTTTAATCTTCATATTTATGACCAATGAATAAAGGACTTTAACAAGCATGACTTTAGCCCTGCCCCTTTCCACCCAACTCTGTGCAAATGCTTTTTTTTTTTTTTTGAATTATATGCAGTGTGAAACTGAATCTTTTAAACAAACCAGAAGTATTAATTTTACTCTGATACGTACTCAACAAACTCTGAACAAACCTCAACAAATAGGTCAGAAAGTGCCTTTAAATCTGCTGATAGTGGTTCACTAAAACATCTGTGTACAACATGTGGCTGTGATTATTGCTGCAGGAAAGCTCTTTGGCTGTTTTTTTCTTTTCCTTTTCTTTTTCTTTGTCTTATTATAGTGTCTGGTTACTACACGCAAGTTTTAACAAGCTGAATTCAAACTGTTCTTTGAGACACAACAAAAGGTTGTGATGGCATTTTGATTGATTATATAAAAAAGAACTTTATATTTAGTCAGAGCCTCTCTAGAACATGGAACAAATTGCTACTGTAAAACCATAAAAGGGCAAGTGAGCCACTGCATTGGAATAGATGTCAATACTTTCTACAATCTATTAATACATACTTTGGTGTAAATCTTAGGTTAGCATTTTGCTAGAAGCTTCTAAAATAGGAACATTAAAAAATGAGTCCTGATTGACTGTACAGATTGTTGTTGTGAACACTTTTAAAATCTCAGAGGTAAAGTAGAGGAAACAGCTGTGCGCCATGTTTTTTTTTTTTGGGTGCCTAGAGAGTAAGGTGATTTACTCCCCACCAGAATGCTTGTAACACATGCAGGGGGAGAGGAAAAATGAGAGAGGAGAGAGGCAGAGTGCTAGGAGTGAACAAGGGAAGGAGGGGGGAGGGCGCACTGAATGGAAAGCCAGCTGTGCTCTTGCAAGCTCTGGCCATAAATGGTGTGGCCTATAGCCAGTCCAAGGCTCTCTACATCATGGACTGCAAGGAACGGCCTTATTTTCTCTCCTTCAAGAGGATTGGCAGACCTTTATAACAGTGCTTAACAGAACTGCCAGGCACTTGGTCATCAGAAAACATAGCCAGAGGGAAGGTAGAAACCACAGAGGCAGACATCAGAATGAATTATGAAGCGATCTTTTGTTCCCATACACTTTTGTCTGGTTTCTTCCGGATCTTTGGAATCATCTAAACTGCTTTGGCTTTCGTTAAGTTGCTGAAAACCCTGTTCTTTGTGAAACTGCCACTGTAAAACCATAGATGGGTAACAATAGAGGTCACTGCAATGGACAAAGTATTAAGAACTTCACCTAGACAATTTTTCTGCTATACTTAAACTTCGAAGCTGCTCTTTTGAACTTACAATGAGAAATACAAGTGTGAACACAAACAGGTCATGTGGAGACTTGATCTAGCACATAATAAAGATCAGTGCTCTTTTATTATGTATTGCAGTGACTGGGAGTATTACTGCAATGAAAACACTGATGAAAAGCAAAAGGAAAGCAAACCAAACATCCACAAGAGGAATTGGGACTCTTGACAACTCCTGAACACTGCATTGCACCGTCCACTGTAATACAATGACTGATTTATGCAGAGGAATGTCTTATCTGGAGAGAAGCCCATCTCGCTCAAGTACTGACTAGTTTCCTGAGTTTTCCACAGTAAACAGACAGAGTACACGAACAGAAGCCGAGAAAGTGATATTGGGGTGATTATGATATTGTCAGTGAGTCCAGGTCTCAGTTGGAGTAGTTCAAAATACACACTTGGAGCACAACCAAAAGAAATGATTTAGACCTTGCTAATCTGCACGTATTTGAGTGATACATGTTCCCACTAGATACACTGAAGGAATGTTATAGCTCAGAATGTTTGCACAACTTGTTTCATTTTCCCAGGTCAAGGAGCATATATAGATTTTTATTTTTTCCATTTAATTTCATTTTCCTCCAGTTTTTCCTGGTGATATTTGTGGTGGCAATAGAAGGTGGCATCAGTCCAGACTCCTCCCGGGGATCCCCAGACATTCCCAAACCAACTGTGAGATATAATCCCTCGGTCTGCCCTGAGGTCTCCGTTAAGTGGGACATGCTCTAGTGGCAGGCGACCAGGGGGTATCCTTGGCTCCTCTTGAAACAGAGGAGCAGTAGCACTACTCTGAGGCTCCCCTGGATTGTCGAGCTCCTTACCCTATCTCAGAGGGTAACCTAATTTCCTCCACCTTATTCCTTCTGTCACTACCCACATCTTGTGAGCATAAGTGAGGATAGGCACCTAGCTTGACCATTAAACAGAGAGCTTCTTCTGAAAAAACTGAGCTCCTGATTCACCAATACAGATAGAGAAAGCTTATATATCACTGCTCAAAGTTATTCTCATAGAGCCTCCAAGAGTCTTGCCCTCCAAAAGTGAGCTGTCAGGTGACTTTTTTTTTTCATTCCCTCTAACTTTGAAACAAACCACGGACCTGGGAATGATGTCAAATTATAACTTAGCCTGGCATTTTGTTTACACAGCTCCATGATCATCATTATCACTAATTAGAGATGATCTCAGTGAGAAGTTTATAAAACACAGGAGCAGAGTATATATAAGCTTCTTATTTCTGTGTATCATATGAAATGCCTGTGGAAATAAATACGAAAGAAAACAGGTAAATAAAACCATGGGAAGACATTTGGGAAGCTTTTGTTACAATAATAATGTCTGGTCTATAGGAAATTTTGTCAGTTGTGTATTTCCTGTGTCTTAATGACTCACTGCATTCAACCCACCAATACAATCTAGTCAGTTAGCAGGAGTGATCATGGCTAAACTCTCATAAAAAAGGTCTTCAGTTGTCCCTCTGAATTTTAAAAGTTTTATATTGAGCCCTACTACATAGTGGTTCCCTAACAGAAAGGTTTACAAACTAACATTCTCTCAAGAACAAGTGGTTGAAAGTTTGTAGGATTTAAATGGAATTATCACTGTAACCAGCAAATGAACTGATTAGATTTTGGAATTGATCCAAACAGGGTCATGTTCACAGCAAGGTCAAATGTCTGAAATAGTTTTTCTTCAATCGCTTCTTTCCTGTTTGAAGTGAAATTTAAGGTTATTTGAGGCATACAAATTAGTCACAGCGAGGACTTGGCAGTGGAGGCATCCCCACTGATGCCTTTGGCATTGCGTTCTACTTGTTTTATTATTGTTTGATGTGCATTTTTATTTAATGTAGTATTATTTTGTTTCAACAGCTAATTTCAATTAAATCTCTTTTGTTATTATTATTATTATTATTATTATTTCTCTTACTGACAAATTAAATTAGTCCAGAATTAATTAATCAATAATGCCTTAAAGCCAAGCAATGTGTAGTTCCCTTTTATGAATTTATTACTTATTACAGTCACTAAAAGAAGTTATTCTGCTGTGTTCAATGCCACAATATTAATGCACTTTGTGCTTTGTGACTGTAACATTTCAGCAATGAGGAGGCTTGTAGGTTACAAAACACACACCCTCCTTAAGGTCACTGAGATGTGTGTCACATTATTTAGGCAACAACTGTGTCTGGAAAGAGGTTTTTTGGCATAAAATGTGGCATCTACAATATTATATGTTTTATGCATCATTTCATATGACAATTACTGTTACAATGACAGAAGGCTTTGCCTGTGACCATGAAAATGTTTTTCATGGAATTAAATTGAAAAATTACAGCATATTGGGGAAATATATAGTATTTTTTGTTTTTCATTAAATGTAGCTTCTGTTTTGTAAAATTACAGACATATTGGTTAAGAGAAAACAGTCTTACTTTGGATAGGTATTGGATAAACCTTTAAGTTGTCTAGTTTTATTAGTCATTTTTAGATTATCATATCCCATTAGTTTTAAATATTCACCACGTATGTGCATTTTAGTTATATAGCAAATATTTATAAGAATACATCTGGACACATTTTAGAGTATTACCTGTAGCAAAATTAGACTAATTGTGACCATTATGTTCATGAAGGAATGGTGTCATATCTGCTAAAGATGTAACTGCATTCTGAGCATGCACAATGTGTGGAATGAGAAGTGAGTGTGTGTGTTCTCTTCTTTAAGTACTTATGTTTGAACCTGGCTCAACACTAGCACTAACTCCATAAACCAGTGTTCATATCTAATATCTCTGATGAGTTATGATTCGTTACAGTTTCTTTAAGTTCTTTGTATCGCTTCTACTCTGCATATGAGTGTGTGACTAAATGACTGAATGTAAAAGTGTGTGATTACCAAGAATCCTTGTGTCTCTGCTTCATCTCAGTAGTGTATGTGTTTGAAAATCAAAGTGATCCATATAGTCTAGTATAATGTTTTAACACAAGTGACTTATGACGGAACCTAAAGAAGCGTAAAGAAAGCTTTTCATTAGAATAAATTTTTTTCCATTGCATAAAATGACAGCAATTATAAACTCATGTCATGCACGCCGACAAATTCTTTCACGCTGCCTGACATGTGTGTTTAAGCTCAATATGGCCAACCCCCATACACTCCCAGCCACATAACAGGCATCATTTGAATGTGATGTGTAAACACACTGTGTGTGCGCGCGCGCGCGTGTGTGTGTTTCTATGGGACCTCAGTGTAAAGCATGCACATTGTAATTTCCATGCCCCAGCTTGTGTTTGTGTGTTCAAACTCAGATGGACAGAGTGAATGCATCTTATCAAATTATAACAATTATAACAGATTCTTATATAGCATTTAGTAAGGAAGTTGTAACCAGGTATTTCCATCACTTTTTATGTTATGAACTTTTAACCAAGCCACACCCAATCAACCCACTAGTTATGCAGAATGATGATTATTTAATTTCATGGTTTAAGGCACAAATAAACAAACAAACAAACAAACAAACAAACAAATAAATAAATAAATAAATAAATAAATCAGCCATTCCTGTAAAACAGATCATATTTCTTAGACTTAAATGAGCCTTATAACCTTACAATTGCATTTGATGCATCAAACCACAGTATTCATTTGGTGGTGGTGCTATTACGTTTAATCAAGTACTTGCTTTTGTCCCTCAGCAGATGCTTTTGTAACTAGCTTTACGGAGGATGGAAACAATTAGTAAAGTCTGTCTCCATGGGAGCAGCTGCCAAATATTGCTATACACAATTTCAGCAGCCAGAGCTTACACTCCATATTCTGAAAACTCCAGAACTGCAGTAATTTATTGTGTACAACTCTAAATACATTTAAATCAAATGAACTTTATGTTTTAAATGGTATTGCTGTCCTGTGATTTCTGTGATGGGTTCATGTTTACGTTCTGTCTGTTGCATATATAACTAAAAAGCATGAAAGAACAAATGAGGAAAAAAATGAAAAGAGTTCAATTTAAAGACATTTCATAATACCATATACTAAGTGTGTATTACTACTACTGTTCCACTGGGCTCAGACAAGGAAATAGGTTGTTGTAAGAGAACATCACCTGGTCCTATTATTGAGTATAGCTGGAACTTGGACATGAGTATTTTTGTCAAAATGTGTCCTGTATTCTCAGTACATTTTGAACATAGTCTTCCTCCATGTTCAAAACTCCTACACACTATCTCCAGCTTGTAGTGCTCATCAAGCTCACTTCCACGCTAAGCATTTCTGCACATGGTGGAGCTCCCCCACCAAGACACTTAATTATTCATCTGGTGCTGAAGCCTCTGAGTTTGTTCTTCTGGTAAAGTCATATTTGCCAGTCATGGAGTAGCTTCAGAATATCTGAGCCAAATGAAATAAAAACCAAGGGAAGCATGAAATATCAACATGTTCCTCCATGGTGCTTATTTCAACCACATAACAACCAAAGAAACATTAAAAGTAAGTCATTCTTTAATCTTTTATGCAGAAAATGCAACACAGTACGTTGAAAATATCTTGGCATATAAGAAAATCTAAGGTTTATTTGAATAGGTACACTTTATTTGAATAGTCCATTAAACGATAAACAATATGGCAACATTTATGGTTTATCTATAGCCCAGGGGTCATCAACTGGCGGACTGCAATGTGGACGCAGGAAAATATTTCAGTGGAACAAACCAAGGTCTCAAACAAATACTGTAGCAGACCCAATTAAAGTATGGAAAACCTGGAAGCCTGAACCAGCATGGGTTCTGCATCAGACCCTCTCTTGTGGCTTATCCAATCACACTCTCAGAAATTAAACTGCCAAGCTGTATTTTTCCTTGTCTATGGTGTCATACCATCGAGTGTACATCATTTGTACCTTTAATATGTATCTTTCACAGGGAAAAGTGAATATTAAAAAAATTAACTTAATAACTTAATTGGATCTTAAGGACCACTTTTAAACTTTTCATGCATTTATGTAAATTACTTAGCTGAAGGCAGCTCATTGGACCAGAGACTTTCTACAGGGCTAGAAATGTTAGCTCAGAAAAGGGAGATTTTTCTCTCAGACTTTCACAGATTTTTCATTTTATTTACCTCAGTATTCTGGTTAGCGAACAGACAATGAAAGCAGTGCACAGAAAAATGTCTGTTAATGTATCTCATCTGTTCAGTGTCCATGGCTTTAGTTAAAAGTATTAATGTGAAGCCTTAAACTAATAACTAATGGTCAACCATTAAAAACTAACTTTTGTCACCATTCAGTCATGTTAGTTGCTTATTCGGACCTTTGTAAGCAAAGCATTTTATGTAACTTGACCTTTACAAATTTTAGATGAGTACTTCTGTTATAGACTATCAACTTGTCCACGGTGCTATCACGATTTCATCTTCTGTTCATGTAGACTCTACTGAGACATACTGATATGACATGTTAAGACAGATAAACATCATTTGACATGGTTGAGAAGAATAGGTTAATAGGTTATTCTCATGACAGATCGTGAAGTGTCTAATTAAGATAGTTTGTGGACTATCCAATTAAATTGTTACTTTTACCTTTTACCAGTATTGCACTGTGTCTGTTTTGATATGTTACTAACTGATTACTAGCCACCCTATAGGTGGCTAATCAGTTATTCTCTGAACTGCTGAAGCCTGAGTAACATTTTCACTCTGTTTCTTTCAAGACTTGGATCACAGGTTCTGAGGTCCATTAAGTTTCACAGATCCGTTGTTTTTTTCCAGTTGCATGCTACTGCTGCACATGTTGAGGAAGCCTGTGTGATATATGGTCTCTTTCCAGTGCATATGACCACCTCATGCCAGGCACACAAAGGGGGTTTCTACAACCAAGAGATAAAAAAAAGCTACTTTTACTGAAATTATACTGGTTTAACAATGTTTTACATTGTTAAACCAGTATAATTTCAGTAAATGTACTGGGGACTTTGAACTAACTACATTTCAAATGTGTTCTATAACAAAAAATTAACTATTTTAGCTAGTGTTTAGCTAGTATTTTGCGCTTTGAGTAAATTTCAATAACATTTCATACAATTAGTCAAATAAATAAATAAATAAATAAATAAATAAACAAACAAACAAACAAATAAATAAATAATACAGAGTAATAATTCAAATAGCATGCTGTGAAACTTCATGATTCCTTCATGAAACCTTTTATAACTTGCCTATTTGGTAAAATCTTAATCTTACCTACAAGGTAAAAGATAACTAGATAAATATACATACAGTAAAACATGATCTAAAATAAGGATGAGTCCATATTTTTGAATATTATTATTTAATAATCTTCACAATAGTTGCATGCCTAGCACAGATGCAGGAAATTTCAAGTTAAACAGACAGTTAATTTTTCCAGATGCAGTTTTATGAAAACATATCTCAATTTAAGACAAAAAAGTATAGGACCGTAGTGTTTTTGTCACACTGCTAACATTTTGCCATGCAGTATTTTTAGCCTAGTGTCATGGACATCTGTTACTGTTGTTTGTCTTAGTGTTTGAGTTTTGGAAGGGGTCAAACTTTGGCTTGATAAAACTTTAATTACAGCTGCAAGGCATGAAATCCAAAGCAGGACCACTGGCTCACTCTCCATAAGAAAATGGTGGTTTTTGTTTTTCATCATCTGTATGTAACCAATTGACTGTATCACAGTACAATAGAAGACAGTTAGCTAGTTTAACATGTTGTAAGTTAACTTAACACATTACAAGGATGTTGTAAAATGAAATTACATTTAAAAGTAATGGCACATATTAATGCACAAGTGTCACTCAGTGTGCTATATAGGACAATACTTATACTGGAGACAATAAAGGCGTAATGTTTTGTGGCATAGTTTGTGTGTTCATGTGTGGAGGACAGTTCAAATAATCAAATATTTGAAAGTATTTTAATAATACTTTTAAAAATACTTATCATGAAAAGTGTAATTTTGCCTGAAATGCCCATCCCTAAACTAAAGTTAAGAACATATATGTTTACGAACATGATTTACGGACTCATTTAAGGTCCAGGATGGGCCCTGTGCCTAGCATGACCTCACAGGGCTAGAGCTCCTGGGGGTGAAATCCTTAGAAAACAATAAATACCTTCAGTGTTCAGGGTTTGTGTTACGTTTGTGCCTCAAACTATTTTTATTGGCCTTAGTAAGTTGTCACACATTTTCCTTAAGGGTAACCTTTCACCCCATTGTACTTTATGTCTCTTTACCTACCAGAGAGGTTTGACTAGGCAACTACTCAATTTATTCTACAATTTACAATGTCTAAAGTATTTAATACCATGTATATAGTAAAAAAAATACCTGTAATTTATGTTGTTAGTAGTTATGGACCTTGCATTTGCCTCAAAGGCTACAGTAAACTCATGTGTTAATGGTGTAAGAGTGAAAATGGAAATAACTGAGACATTCCTTCTGTACAAGTGACTTTTTTTGAATTATAAATTCTTTTAATGATGATTAATACCTCGGAACAGATTCCCAAGGTGCCGTCATGACACGTCTCAGCAGCAAGCTGGTCACACACTGGGCCAGATCTGTCTATGATGACAGATGGTGAGGTGAACTGTAAACAAAACACTCGTTTGTTACAGATTAGGACATGCTGATGCAGTAGAGATTAGCATCACTGTCGGGGATTTAGCACCAGATCTCAGCTATTTTATAAGTTAGATTTCAGATAGCATATTAAGAAGGGACTGGATTTATTTAAAAAAAATAATAATGTGCCTGATCAAATCCTTAAATTTTTGTATTTAAGGACTGGTTCATCGTCCACTATCAGATTGTAATGAGACTCTAAATGAGTGCTTTATTAAAGTTATTGTTGTAAGCCAAGATTTGTCTTACAGTTGATATTTGACAGCGTTTGTATCAACTGTAACACAAATACAGTGGAGTCCAAAAGTCTGAGAGCACTAGTGAAAATGCTTTTGCATTCTTTTCTATTATAATACAAACTTTGTCATTATAAATTATATCACCACCAATAACTTGAGTGAAAAGTAAAATCTTTATTTACATGAGTTTTAGAGTTTCTTAATATTTGGTACGTCTATAATTTTGCTTTAATGACAGTACACATGCAAGCTGGTATTAACTCCAGAAGTTTGTATAAAACCTTATGACAACCTTTTGTACAAATAACTTGACATGGTCAGTATGGCCTATATGACCTAGTGACCTATAAACTGTGCAGAATCTTGAATATTGAATATTCAAGATGCTGAACATTTCCATTCGTTGTTTTATATTAATTATTATTATTTTTTTTGTTGTTGTTGTTTATTTCCAGTTTGTTTAAAAAAAAGATCTGCAATGTTGTCTCAGACTTTTTCAACCCCAGTGTTTAGTATGCTAGAAGAAGAAGCCTTGAGCAAGGCCCTTAACCATCTCTGCTCCATTCTGACCCCAGGGTCAGCCAGGATAGAGCACCCCTGGAGTAGAGAGGGTTAAGGGCCTTGCTCCAGGGCCCAACAGCAGCAGCTTGGCAGTGCTGGGGCTTGAACCCTGACCTTCTGATCAGTAACCCAAAGCCGTTAACCACTGCCCCTAGTATGTTGTGTCTCCAGATTGACACAAAAGTTTCTCCATTCACTTATACCTATTTCTTATTTAGATTTTATAATTCTAGAGGGTTTAACACAAACACATTTCTTTTTAAAATGTCTATGCAAGGGTTCAAAACTTGACTGGAAGCTTTGGAGGCCCTAGTGGGCCTTTTTTTTTTTGAATATAAGAAACTGCATGGTTTACATTCATCATTTATTATCTCTCTCTCTCTCTTTCTCTCTCTCTCTCTCTCTCTCTCTCTCTCTCTCTGCATGTATGTGTGTTAGGAATATAGATGTGAATGTAATTTCTGGCTGCCAAAATATGATATATTTTATAATAGTTTCACCCAAAACGGAAGAAATGCTGTTTCCTAGTGTGTTCAATTCCTGTTTTATAAAGTGTCATAAATTCATGATTTAATAGTAGTATGGTAATTAATTTATTATTAAAATTAATAATTCTGCACACTAGCCTATTCATCCATTCATTTAATTACAGTGTATGCTGATATGCTATATTCAGATCAGACAATTGCAATGTTACATCAGAAAAATGAAATAACAGTTCGTATGTGAAAATTGGAGACCCTTTAAAGAAAGAAAAAGCTGAACTAACTTAATTTTCCTGATTTCAGTATATTGTGGAAGTGAACATAAAAGTCAGCTCGGAATAACTATTGGCTAAGGTAAGTGAAACTGGTTCTACATGGTCAGCGGGAATAATTTACACCTACTGGAAATTGTCAGGAGACACAAGATGGCTAGGCAGTGACTCACTCATGAGATATCGCTGGTTTTGTGGGGAGGTTGGTGGTCTTTTGCTTGAACGCTGTGCTGAGACATTTGTTTAGTTTCCAGACAGTGCGGCCGGGAGGCTCCGTGAGGGGAGTGCAAGAGGGAACATGATTTTCCAGAGCTTTTGGAAAAGAGGGAGAGGTGAGGTCAGATTTGACATTTAAATACAGTTGTAGTTTAACAGAAACTCTGCAGGAGGTTACAAAAATAAGTCTCAAACCTAAAGAATTTGGAGATAAGAGAGATGAAAGCCCTGTGTGATCGCACATTTGTTTTTGGCACTGAGTTGTGCTTCTCATCAAAACACAGCCTATAATTTTCCATTCTTGTTTAATAGCACATTTTCATTTGGAAACAGAGGTGAATATGGTAGATGGGTGCATGTTTCCCACAAAGAGTAGCAATGTGTGTCATGCACTGAGACTCAACTGCGGAATGATGACTAACAGATCTGTCTCAGGATACCAGCCGCATTTTCACTCAGACGTCTATAGCGCTTGCAGTTGTGGGTTGGAAAATATGACAGCGCAAGACTTAGCCCAGTTAAATTTTCATTCCAGTTGCAGTGGCCTGTAGCTCTGCATTTTATAATGGGACATGCACCCTGTATAGTGTTTCCAGAATGTGTATAATTTGTCACTGGCAGTTATCTGGTGCTCTGACTTTTAAAGATGCTTCAGGATTTAAACATTTAAGTAGGAGGGAGGTCAATTTAACATTAATTAATTCATTCAAGTCCCAAGAGCTATCAGCATGTCCAAACTTACATTCCTCAGTCTCTGAGCTACACACTTTTAGTATTAGTTTCACTGTAGTTACTGAATAATATACTTATATACCATATAAGGTATATATAATAATATACCAGTGTGCTGTTGAATTCTCATATCTGATTGGTCAGAAGCTGATTAATTATCCATAACAGCAGATCAGCAAATCACATTTTTATATTAATGTGCTCCTTCTTATAAGTTATCGTTTCTATAGTAACAGCTCATTCACAGGGATGCTCAACATAATATATGGCTAATAATAAATGGATTAAAAACATATAATCCTTATATTGTTGAAAACTATATTTAACATTTTTTGGAAGGAGTCTCCAATGTCAACACTTTGTAAATGTTGAGATAAATTTGTTCCTTTTTTACACCATGGGAAAGTTCTCAAGACAGAAGGCTTTGTGGTTTTTTTTCTGTAAAATGACAAGCTGTATTTTCTTTGTATTATTAACTGACAGAGAGAAAAAAGAGTCTGGTGATAGAACGATTGTTTATAGCTGTTATAGTATATCAAGTGATAACTTGATTTGCAGAGGTTCTGCAAAATGAAATGTAACTCTACATGTTTAAAATATATGATGTCTTGTTCAGTAATATGTTTTACAAAAAAATACAACAAATCATTGGCAAATTGCTGTGGTATAAGAGGGACAGAGCATGTCTGGACATGCTGTTATGCGGAAAAACTCCACTTCACATCAGGCTGCATCACACCACCCCTTTCTATAACAGTACATCTTGAAGTGTTTCATTTCTTATGTAAGATGAATAACTGAATAATAAACTGAGGGATTAAGAGGGTGTACAAATCCTACTGTATAATTTGATTAAAACTGAAAGAAAACATTATACACTGTCATCTATAGTACAAAAATTGAGATAAACTACTGCCGTGTTTAACTTAACCACTATCTCTAATGGGTATCCGTAAGTCTCTCAGAAGATATGCTACAAATATGCTACAACCTTGAAATAGTTAATGGCATTGAAATGTCATTGAGCAGCTCAAGTGGAAAAAACTCCACTCTAAGCAGTTTTCATGTTCCCTGGGCCTCACACTGAAACTTGTCAGGAAACTGGCTGCTGAACCATCTTTTATCTCAGTATTGAAGGAGGCTTTGACCGTGTCCTTTGAAGTAAAGATAAAGAAATACTTGGCCTCATAGGCTTGAATTAATCTGACACACCATTATGGAGCACAAGCATACATGAAATATATTACATATACAATACAGTATGTTGTATTATACCACAGTACTGGTGAATGCTCAATTCTGATTGGTCAGAAGATGTTGATTCATTTTCTCTAACATCAGCTCGGAGTTCAGTAGTTATAGTAACAGCTTACACATTACAGCTTGTATGTTGGGTTCTCCACACAAAGAGATTAGAAAAGTGTTTTATTGCTAACATAGTAATGTTTTCTGTAAGGAGATGTTCATTTAGCATGTTTGGAAGAAGGCTCCAAAAGCTATAACTTTAAGTTATTACGTCTTTAAGACACGGGAAGTGGCAGATGGAGGGCTTTGCTCTTTCAAGAGGGAGAAAAAGAGAGATGGGGAGGAAACAACTGCTATAACGTAAGTGATGGCAGGAACTACAGGATAACACGGACATCCCACAACATTACATATAACTTTTTTTTGGATGGAATTCAGATTGTTATTTATAATTTAATTATCGTCATCATTCCATCACATTTTTAATACATGAGAAAAGCAATGCAAAGAAAAGAAAGGACAAGGAGAAGACAGAAAAGAAGGGAAATATTAAATTAAATATAACTATAAGTGGATTTAGAATAATGATTGTAGTACCTGGTGACTAGCATCACATCAACTCTTGAGTTTGCCCGTCTAACAGAGAACATTATTAGAAAGTCCAGTAAGTATTCAACAGCATCTAAAAAGTTTAGGCTCTAATATTCCACAAATAATATTTCTGTAATTTTCTATTTAAAAAAAAACCTCTGCAGTAAAAATGGTTAGTTTCACAACATTATTAGAACACTCGCACAGCTTTCTCAGCTACATAAAGACTTATATGGAAACTTTAGTACTGGCATCCTTACAATTAAAAATGATGACATTTGCAAACCTTATATAAAAATGTACTGAGAAAACACATAAAACATGACAGATGGAATTTTCTTTGAACCAAAAGTTCCAGGAACCATCATTTTCAGAAAAACTTTTTTTGTCTCCCTATAACTATCTCACACTGTTTTCTGATCAGTGGACTCTGTTTTGTGTTCTGTGTAGGAGCTATGTGGAAGGGTCCCCAGAAGGACAACAGAAGAACCTTTAAGGGTTCTAGGTTTTTCCTAAGAAAGAATGTTTTGGATTGTATTCCACCCAACTTGTAATTCATTCAGTCATCAGTCATCATTCACATACTCATTCATACCTAGGACTAATTTAGAGTAGCCAGTCCATCTACCGGCATGTTTTTGGGAGGTGGGAGTAAACTGGAGAACCCGGAGGAAGCCCACGCAGGCACATGGAGAACATGTGAAACTCCACACAGACAGTAATCTGAACTCACGTCCCCAACTTGTAATTCACTCACATACAAATGTGTAAAAATGACTCATTTTGTGTCATATACAATGTATTGCAGAAATATTTGCCCAATTTATACAGGCTTTAAACATACACATACACATTTCCATGAGAAAGAGAGAGAGCAAGAGAGAGAGAGAAAGAAAGAACAATTGCCTCTGGGGCTAAATGCACTGCACGACTCTCAACTTGCTGGAAAGAGATAACATCCCCCAGGCTAAAGCAAAAAGTCTCTTTCAATAATCCATGATAATCACGGGGTATAAAACAACCTAGCATAATGCTGATGTCATGCTTTTACAGTGGAAGAATTGAACCACTGGGTTTTCCTTTTCTCCCCTCCTTCTCATCAGAAAAAAATGTGGACTGGTTTATTCCAGATGCTCCCCCTTTCCCACATGTCTTATGTATGTGAGTCCCATTGGGGTCGGGTTATAGTTAATCACTCGAAGCATAAAAGATGTGAGTGTGGCGCCATGGCATCACTGCCCATTTCCCCACAGCTCTTTTTGGTGAACTGAACTGACAGAAAAGAAAAAGTTATTTTTTAGTTACATGACATATGATTTCAGAATACAGCCAAAGCAGGAAAAATTGCATGCCCTACATGTAAAAAAAAAATCAGGATAATGTAGTTTTTTTCATGCTATCTGTAAAAAAAAATGTGTCTTCCTTACTTCGACCTTGAAATCTACATATCAACTGCTTATATCCTTGATGCTTATCTTCTTTACTGCCTTACATGTCTGTACAGACGCAGTTAATGCATGCAAAAATGTCTTAAGCAGAATGTTATTTCATTCTTTGGGAGGTTGATTGACAGGAAAAGATGGATGAAAGGTGGCCCCAAGCAGATTATCTTACAAATAACTGATGCTTGAGTAATGACAGCCTAGTCTAGTGTTATTTATACATTTCTGCCCAGTTGCTGTTCCTACATGTTAAACGTGTTTGCTTTCCTTTCTCCGCTTGAAGCTTGCGGTAGGCTTCTACTTTCTACTGCAGTTCTGCAAAGTTTTCTGAGTGATTCTGCATTCAATTACTTCAGCTCTTTACAAATCAACCTGAAAATGAGCATTCTTGTTTTGTTTTGCTCAAGCTGCCATCTTATTGACTGTTCTCTGGATCTGACATGTGAGATACATATTGCATAATCCATGTTTACTAATGCTGGGAGCATGGCAGGGCTCTTCACCCCAAAATCCTGCATGGTCAGTGAAGCTACTGCAATTTGTTTATTTGTTTCTATGATTCTGGTTGCCTCAGATTTGTTTCTGTTTAGCAAAAAGACAGAATTTGGTTATTTTCCCAAAAACATACATGGTCTCCATTACTGCTGATTAGCCAGTATTCTGCTCGCTAAAAAAATACATGAACAATCATCACTGACCAAAAAAAACCCTGCAAATGTAGGTATTATTATATTTTATACCACAGCGCTGTTAAGTTCTCGATTCAGTTTGGTCAGAATTTTCAGCATATTAACAGCAGCTCTGACAGTAGAGCTGGCTATAATTCAAATCACAGTTTTATATTAATTCACTGTTTCTAATATGTTATTGTTTCTAAATTAACAGCTCATTCACAGGGACAGTCAATTCAGCACATAATCTAAGGCTAATAATAAACAGATCAAAAAACGTGCTGTTTTTTAACAAAGAAAACACAGAATCATTAATATGGTGAAGATTTTTGTAATGAGATGTTTATTTAATATTCATGTAAGGTGACTTCAGCGTAGTGCTGTGTAACAGTCAATAAGTTTTCTGCCACAGGAAAGTCTTCATGATGGAGTACTTTGTTAAAGTTTCTTGGAAACATGACAAGCTGTTTTTTTTTTTGTTTTGTTTTTTTTTTTTGTTAACTTGTTAAGTGATAAGAATTTTTCTCTTGGACTTTGCACAACATTAAATGTAGCAATATATGGTTAAAAAGCATTAAGTGTTGTTCATTAATAAATTAAAAATTATAATTGTTGGCTAATTGTTGTGGTATAAGAGGAATAAAACACTTCAGGATCTTATTATAGGAAAATAATAACAATGGTGGTAACAGTAACTCCTCTTCACTTAGGGTCACATCACACCTCCCCTTCTTTGATTATTTTCCTATAACAGCATACCCCCCCAAGTACTTTATTCCTTACTTACGCACTTTATTTTACACTGTGTGCATTGTTGTTACATTAAGGAAATGCTTACCTGGGTCGAGTAAACATTAAGTAGTCATTCTGGTCAGCATTTTTCCCTCCGCAGTTTGTGATTAGTGAGGGACTCTGGATTTGCTCTGTCTGCAGATGGAGAGAGATTAGCGAACTGTGTGGGATAGATGCTGTTCTGAAAGGGGGGTTGAGCTTGCAGGTAAAAAACACTGTAGCCATGTCTGTGGGTGAATGTCTGACAGTGACCTCAGCACATAGATCTGCTCTGTGATTTGGCCTTAAGATGTCAGTCTAATAAAACGACTTCCTGGAAGTATGGGCACAAGGGGGAGCTTGCTTTGCATTTCTTACCATTACATTAATCAGAGTAACAAAATATAAACTAGAGCATATCTTAATATAGTTACTTCTCGGATGTTTTTATTTGTATTTTTCAATTTAACTTACAATGTTATGTCCTTTTTAATGTAGTCTGTAGCCTTGGTGCTCATAATCGCTTTATTGTTGAGGAAATAGGTGACATTTGCATAGCGATGATTGAGGTACCATTTGTGTTCAAATATGCATATAAAGTAAAAGTAAAGGACATTTTAAACACAGTTTAAATATCTTTCACAACAACTTATGTGTGTGTTACAGATACATAGCTTAAAATGTAATAAAGCATTAATAATCCAGAAAACAGCATTTTTACCTGTCTCAGCCCACCGTAACTACAACTTACCTTGAAATATAGTTTAGTCTTTAAAAATACTTCAAAAGTCATATTATTTTTGCATTAATGTATGAATCCATTTAACAACATCTCATGCTTGAAGCATTATTTTTCATGAATCATCTATTACATTATATGAATTACTTATAAGTGATGCACTTGTTTTTTCAATGCCCATGCTCATAATGCATTATACATCGATTTATAAGTATTAATTAGTCAGTCTTTTGGTTCCATGAATGTATTTATGATGCTGCATCTTTATAAATACACTCATCCCAACACATGTACCCCAATAAAGTATTTGGAATATTCGCAAGTTCAGAAGGTTGCATTATCTGAATTTGCTGAAGATTACAAGAAGAAGAAACGCAAGTTCTCTCTTAATATGTAAAAATATTGTGATTGCTGTCTGATGAGGTCATTTGAATATATAGCCCTGTAACCTAAATTATAGACTGAAAGTAAATTATTAATAAACAAAAACAACTTAGTCATTAGTATGTCCTCCATGTCCTCATGACAACCCAGATACTAGTTAACTACAGTTTGTGTATTTTCTAATTCTATACTTTAAAAAAAAAAAAAAAAAAAACCTTCTTACTGTTATTTTCCTGTTACTCAGCCTGTGACCACAGAAACCATGTAGAAATGAAATTGTTGCCTGAAATGTGTTAACACATTTTT
>CM040458.1:26928449-26933404 GCA_022758105.1 Pangasianodon gigas | reverse complement strand
CACCATAACACTCAACATCCACGAGTCCCCCAGATCTACTCCTTTGTCTAAAACACTAGACGCTAAATGCTAGGTTAAATAAATAAGTCTTCAACCTCGACTTAAACACTGAGACCGTGTCTGCTTCACGTATATTAACTGGGAGGCTATTCCATAATTTTGGGGCTTGGTAAGAGAAAGCTCTGCCCCCTGCTGTGGTTTTGGCAATGCGTGGTACTGATAAATATGTATAACTGTTTATTTTGTATTAATGGAAGGAGCCTCCAGTGTCAATGTTTTTTTTCAAGACAGAGAAGATTCTTTTTTTCAAGAGAAACAGCAGAGTTAGGACTCTCATTGCTTTACTGTTATTTTAAAATGTATTGATACTTCTGTTATTAATATTCATTTTTACTTCTATTGATATTGTTGTTGTGTTTCTCTTGTTTTTGTTGTTACAGTTATTTTCCTGCTGCTTTGGCAAGATACATACAGTCATGCCTTTCAAACTGAATTCAACTGAATTGAAACTGTAATTTGTTATTATTTGCATGGCAATTAACAATCAGCCAAAATTTCATAACCGTGGCATTACATAACTGTAGAAATGTACTCTGCAGGAGAAGTAAGGTCATGGGAACAAGAGGTGGCTGAGATGCAGTGTGAAACAAATTATCGTCTTTAACCCAGACCTCTTAAGTAGCATTTACTTTGTGAGACCTGTAATCATAGCAACCACTGGACATCCACACGTCCCACAGAACGACTAACTGTAGGTTAATGGGGGAAGGGTGAGATTCTTAAGTTTATTGAGATAGTTGATACATTGAGATTACAGTTTCTTTAAACTATATCACTATCTTCTATGGACTACAGGCTGCCAGTTCCACTGTAAAACACCTCTTGTTTGTAAAGGAGGAAAAAAAGAGCTGTCTGCTAAGAAATGTCCTAGATTTTTGGATTTGCATTCAAAGTAAAATATGCTCACTGCTTTCTGTGCCTTTTTTTTCTCCTCCTTTTTGACCAAACCCTCCCCCTCTCGTCTGGATCTGCTCTGGATCTGTTGGCTCTGACACGGCTTATGTCATATCTCTGCTGCTTGTGGTGGGTGAAAGGGAAGGGAAGGGAGGAGAAGGGAATGAGCTGATAGATTTTAACTTATATGAAGTGAAAAAAAGGTTTTCAGTTCAACTTTTTGCTTACTTGAACCTCTCTTTAGTGGAGCTTGCTGACTTCATATTGAGAGGAAATTTGTGTAGCTGCTGAACACAACTGCCTCTCACACCCCCGCATTTTTTTCCATTCTCATCTTTAACACAGGCACATCTTTTCATTTGTATTTCCAGCCTTCTCTCTTCCTGTATTTAAATAGATAGTGCTCAACATTGTGTCTTGATTGAACAAAGTCAACGTGATCAAAAAATACTTTTTTCAGAAACTCATTTTAATGTCTTGTAAGTTTCTGTAACTCTCCCCTATTGTCTTTCTTAGCCTTTGTCTCTCTCACTCAGATACACACCCTCTGCAGAAGCAGCTGGAAACCACTAAAATGTACAGTGTAGTCCAGTAGAAAGACTTGTGTTCAGCTTATCTAATTGCATCCGTTGCATTAGAGAGCCCCCTGGTGAAATCTGTAGCTATTACAATGTGCTCAATGCAACAAAGTACATATTAGTAAAATGTAATATATAGTGTACTATATAGTACATAGTAGTAAGGAAATGAAATTGGAGAACCCTGCAGGATCCAGTGTGTAGAAATAAGTTAGGAAATTCTTGACAATGGGATAAAAATTCAGAAATCACTGAGACTTTCTAATATTTCAGTTAGTCTTTTTTTTTGTTGTTGCTCTTAACCAATTTGTTTTGGCATTCATTCATTCATTCATTAGATTAGTTGTAAGTTGTAGTTCCTTTATTCTTAAATTTTCTATAATTATCTGAGATGTATTTAATATCAAAGGATTGTATTATATACTTTCTCATTTTTTCATTTTATGATAGGCTGTTGACTTGATTTCCTATATATTCAAGATCACTTATTTTAATTTTATTTGTAGAAAAAAAGCTTTTGCAATTTTGGCCCACTAAAATGTACAGCACATTAAAAAAAAATCAGTCTCTCTTTCACGTTGCCGATTTAGGTAGGAACAATCATGTTTTCTGACTTTTTAGTTTTTTGTTTTTTTTTCTTCAATTGGCTGTTACCTACTAGCATTTTTATGCATATAATTATCTTGAGGCTGTGTTTCTAATTTCTTTTATTTTTTTTAACTGAGGGCACCTCTGTAAAGGGCTGCAGAAAACTTAAACACACTTTCAACAATGGCAAGCCATAAATATATAGCAAACCCCAGAATTTTATTATGGCAATGAATGTATTCATGTTTTGTCTGTTTTTTCTAAAACCTAAAAAAAATCCCAATCATGCAAATGAAATTATGTCATCAGATCGGATACTGATTTTTTCCAGTCAGCCCTTTGTCATACACTTTCTTCATCAAGTCATTCATTTATAGTTTATAATGTCTATGATTATCAATGCCTAAAATTTAAACATTGATATCTAATTAACTACTATAAGAGTATTAGTGCTGTGGTTCTTCAGTACCGCTAACACCACCTTTTTAAAGCTTTTTTTTAAAAATTCCTTTCTTAATAATTATTTATGCAAAATAATTGAATATATAACATATATGTGTTAACTGCACAACACAGGCACAAACCAGTATCCAAAAATCATCTTTATTAAAAGTTTGCATCGTCCTAGTGGTATTTTATTGGTCTCCTCCTCAAAAATATCCCACATTCCACCTGCAAAAAAATGTCTGTGAGGAAGTGCAATATATACTGGCAGCTAAAGCTCATCATGCTCGTAGACATTGTACTCTTTTAGGGACAAAGATCCATCCGCATCCTGGTCATTCCTGCGGAAGACATCGGTCACAACATCGTCGAAATAAGACTCTTCTTTCTGCACGTTTAACTTCTTTGCTTCCATTTTCAAGTGTTCTTTCACCTAATAATAAAAAGAAAGGAGGTTACGCAGGATTTATGTAAAATGAGGATAAAAACAGTGCAGGGTGATCCAAATCATCCACCTCTTCTTTCGTAAGAGTCTGGTCATTGTTGAGGTCCATTTCCTTAAAGGCTTCCATGCTGTGTGGTCCTCGTCGCACATGCAAAAGCTCCACCTCGAAGATCACGGTTGCATTGGGTGGCACAGGATCTATGGCATAAAACAGAAAAGTGTACAAGTTACTTAAGAAAAAAGTAGAACAACTAAAAGTGGAACCACTAGACTTAATTGAATGTATCTTTGAAGTATAGTTTTGTTGTAAAGTTCTGTCAGTCTTGATCTTTTAGGCTATGCTGTCTGCGAGTAGTGGAGTCTCTGCTGGGTTCGCTGACTTTCTCCCATCTTCAGCAAACATGCAGGTAGGTGGTTTGGTGACTCTAAATTGCCCCTAGGTGTGAATGAGAGTGTGAATGAGTTTGCATGGTGCCCTGTGATGGACCATTCACAGTGTATTCCCACCTCGTGCCCAGTGTCCCCAGGATAGTCTCGGGAACCCATCGTGACCCTGACTTGGATAAAGCAGTGAATGAAGGTGAATGAATTAACTGATATAAGAAAAATGCTCCAAAAGATGTTTCTTCAAGGCCTCTACCATCTACATCTCACTTACATCCTCTCAGTGTGTGTGTTTTGTGCCATGCAGCTTCTAGTTTAAAATCTGGCATCTTATAATCAGAGCCATGTCTGCAGTGAGAAGTTGGGAAGAAACAGGAGAACCTGAAGGAAACCCAGGCATACACAAGTAGAACATATGGAACTCCACACAGACAGTTACCTAAGCTCAGGATCAAACCTGGAGCTGTGATGCCTTTGGAAGAGTGTGCTTTCGCAGTGGAGTCTCTTACCTTTCCCTTTCTCACCGAATGCTAATGAAGGAGGTACTGTGACCTTTCGCTTCTCGCCAGGACACATGTCTTTCAGGCCCAAGTCCAGGCCCTTGATGACCTCCCCAACCCCATGAACAAACCAGTGAGGCTGTCCATCTTTAGCTGAGCGACTGGAGGAGGGGAAAGGAAGTAAAACATGATCAATACATGTTAGTAATACAGTACATTCACATTTGCATGATTCTTAGAAATGAAAGGAAGGTTTAATTAAGGAATGCCAGAATAGATAAATAAATACATAAATAAATATAAATACATGTATTATATAGATAAAGATTAAATAAATATAGATCATAAAGACAGAGGTTCCTATGATGAAGGTTCTAATCTGGCCCATGAAGTGAGTTTAGAATCTGTGGTCTAAATTAAAATAGAGTAATAATATGTGTTAAATATGTAAATAATGTAAATCTTCTTTAGCAGAGCTACAAAATGTATAAAGTTTAAAGGGGAGTGAATACTTATGCATGACATTGCATGGTAAATAATTTAGAAAATTTGTTTTCTTGGTAATGAATTACTGTTGTAGGCGATATACTGTATGTTTAATCAGTCTGTGCATCCAGAATGTACCTTTCAGATAAATACCGATAAATGAACACATTTAAGAAGAGCTGTTGATGTGTTATTGGTCTCCTGAACTGATTTTTTTTTTGTTTGTTTGTTTCTGACAGCACATACATTCATATATACATACATACTTAGAAAGAAAGAAAGAAAGAAAAACACATACATAAATACATACATACATACATACATACAGAAAGAGAGAAAGAAAGAAAAACATACATACATACAGACAAAGAAAGAAAGAAAGAAAGAACACATATACATACACCATACACAGAAAAAGAAACACATACAGACAGAAAGAAAGAAAGAAAGAAAGAAAAAACATACACACAGAAAGAAAGAAAGAAAGAACACAGACACACACATAAAGAAAGAAAGAAAGAAAGAAAGTAAGAAAGAAAGAACACATATACACAGAAAGAAAGAAAGAAAGAAAGA